>CAIGRB010044283.1:37041-48371 GCA_903798255.1 Fraxinus quadrangulata
TATGCGATCTTTGTTGAATTCCTATAGATAAATGTGTTCATATGTGTGTGGATTTATATAGAGATATAGTAAGTTCGGGCATATGAATAGAATTAGTGTTGCTTGAGAGAGATCACTAAATACAATAGATTAATTCGATCGTTGGCATGTATAAAAATTGGCTGAATAAATTGAAATTAGATGCATGATAAATAACCTAAGTGAAATCAGAAATCTTAACTATCCAGTCACATAATCTTTTTCCTAGTTTTAATTTGAATTTGTTATTTTATTTATTAGAATTTCGAAAACTTGATTGATCGTTAGTTACTATTTTAATTTAATTTAAAGATAGATTAGTTTAAAAGTTTATAGTGGATAGTAGTCTCCATGGGACGATATTCGGATTTAATAAATCCACTTTATTACTTGTCACGACCTGTACACTTGCGAAATTTCACGAACAAGTAGTATAAATGTTTTATTTTGGTAAATTGGGCTACATTGATATTATGTCTTAATTTAGCATGTGGTATGACACTGAAAAATGAGTTACATGTTAGTAACTGCTTCATTCATTTTTACACTTAGTACTGCTTGATTAACTGCTTAAATTGATTTTACACTAATTATTGTTTCACATACATTTTATATTGAGTATTTGAGTTGTTGATTTTAGAAAATAGGTTTTGATAAATGAAAAGCAGAATTCGATCAAGACACTATTTGTTGTGTCAGTTTTGGAGTCTGTATTTTTATTTCATTACTGCCTTGACTTTAGATTGTAGTTTTGTCATAGAATGTCAAATTGGGAGCTTGTTAGGTATTTAATATAATTGGCAAGTCTGTGAACAAAATTGACTTAATTTAATATGTCGTAAAAGTCAAGGAGTAATGTGCAAATAGTAGAAAGTGAGTTATGTTAGGTTTAGGGTTCGAGAATGGAAAAGAAGGAAAAGCGGCGCCTAAATTTCTCTAGCTTTTCGCCAAGGTTTGGCTCGAGTCTCAGAAACACAAACTACGTCGCCCGCCTGTCACCTTGCCTTCGCTCGAACGACAACCTATCGCTCGACTGTTGCTCATCCCTCGCTCGAGCGACAGTGTTATGCGAGAATTTTTTAATTCATTTTTTAAAGGCTTTTTACCCAACCCATTCATTCCTGAACATAACCTATAAATACCAACACTACAAAATAGTTTTTCTATGGTTGATCATTGAGAAAACACATTGTTTTCAAAATCGCTTCATTTGTTATCTTTCAACCTTCATTACTCATATTGTGATTTATTCTTAGTGGTGAAAAACATCATATTCTAAATCCAAATATCAAATTGATACTTCCTTCATATTTGTCAGAGTTCTGAAAATCAAGGGAAGGTGATTGAAGTTCCAGTCGGTGAAGAACGCAGTGTTCTTCGTTAATCCACAAGAGATAGACAATTTCATAAAGTTGGGAGTTGCTGCAGGAGAGCACAATTTAGGAGAGTTTTGAAAACTGCAGCTGGAAGTTGCTGCAGGAGCACGAAATCTAGGAGAGCTATTGGAATTGCAATCAAGAGGTCAGAAAGTACGTGTCGTCGTTGAGTCTGGCTGACGGTAAGTTATAAATCGTTTATAGTGGATTGTTGACTGACAAAGTGCCCGAAATTTTTATCCAGTTGAGGTTTCTCCGTGATCAATTCTGTGTTTATTTATTGCTTTTATATTTGCGGTAATTTAACATAGGAGAAAATCGAATTGTTTGATTAATCATCTAGAAATAATTAATAGTAACTTGCTGCTATTTAATTAGTAAGTTATTAATTCCGCACAATCACCTATTGACCCTCCCCCCTCTCCCCCCTCATTTAGGTGTAGTTTGGGTCGAACTTCGTATTTTCATAAAGCAATAACATAACCTGGGTGGAGCATAACTATAACATCTAACAAAAACAAAAGTACTTAGGAAGATGTTGACAATATCTACTATTGTTATTGTAAACGTATGCCTAGTGATCATCATTCGATGAAGCTTCTTCTCTATAGCAATAATATAATTATTAGCAACTTCAAGAATATCATGATTCGTAGCTTCTATAAATTTTTTTGTATGAATTGCTCATTTGATGGATAAAAAATAAACTGTCAAAATTTTATTCATTATGGCAGTCAATGTCACTAGCTTCTAACAAACAATTATTGGATTCAAATAAATGTATGAATTAAAAGAGCCTTCTATTATAGAGACACTTCCTCTAATTTAATATCGTTTACGTGGAGTCGATAACTGCAACCAGGGGTGGATCTATAGAGGGACGGTGATAACTATCACTCCCGCAACATTTTAAAAATATTTTTATTATATACATAATGCATGTATGATTTTTTCAGCTCAACAATTTTTCAATCGTGAAAATTCTGAATCCGCTGCTAATCTACAACGAAATTGAAAGTCGAGAAATAAAATATTTAAAGGACAACTTACAAAAATATCCTTAAAATTAATGGTCTTTTGAAAAATTATATAAAAAATATTTTAAAAATAAAAAATATTTAGTAAAATTAAGTGTTAAAAAGTGACACTATCACTTTTTTTTATAAAAAAGTGGCACTATGTTTCTTTTTAAAGTTAAGTGACATATAATGTCACTTTTATTAAAAAATGATATTTGTCATTAAAAAAAAGTGAATGAAATTTCAAGAAAGTGATAGAAAATTAAAAAAAAAATAAAAATGAAAAACACTAAAAAAGTGACAAACATTCAAAATAGTTACAAATTTTAAAAAGTGACAAAACACCAATTAAAACATTAAAATCAATTCAATAAAATGACTAAACTTTTTATTTAAGTCCATTATTATCTTGTGCGTTGAATATAACGTGACTTTTCCTTTAAACCAACATTTTTTAGGAATTATTAAATCTCAATCCTACAAAAAGAAAAAGGAAAGTGACACAATCCAAAAAGTGACAAAACACCAATTAAAACCTTTTTTGTCAATAAAAATAGTGACATAATTTTTTTAGAAAAGTGACAAATAATAAAAAAAAGTGACAAATACTATTAAAAATAGTGACAAACATTCAAAAATTAACACTCAAAGAAGTGACACAAAACACCAATTAAAATCTATGTTTGCCACTTAAAAAAGTAATAAACAGTAAAAAAAGCGATAAAATACCAATCAAAACATATGCATGTCACTCAAAAAAGTGAAATAAATTCTAAAACAGTAACAAATAATAAAAAGAGAAAAATTCTAAAAATGTAACAGAAAATAAAAAATAAAAAAAAGGTAACAAACACTAAAAAAGTGACAGTATTAATCAAAATCTTTGTTTGTCACTAAAAAAAGTTACAGAAATTAAAAACAAAAAAAGTAACAAATAATAAAACTAATGTTTATTACTAAAAAGTTAGGTGAAAGATGTACAATACCACATTTATTAAGAAATGGTGTTTATCACTAGAAAAAGGTAGCATAAACTTCAAGAAAGTGACAGAAAAAAGTAACATAAACTCAAAAAAGTAACAAAAAATAAAAAAAAATGACAAAAATCGCAGCCAAAATTTCACTAATAACCTAACAACTAAGAATGGAAAATGTCAGAATTTAAACACCATCATTGTTTGCTTGTCATTCATTTGCATTCATATATCCCCGCTTCTTCAAATGCATCCTCATCTCTATCTCAAAAAAGTGACAAATACTAAAAAAAATGATAAGTTAGAAATATTTAACATGAATACATAAAAAGAGTTCAGAAGGAGACGTGAGTATCACTAATTTGCTAAACATGAAGGCAACTTTCTGAAAAATTATGATGCCATGTCTAGAAATTCCGTGTACAATACAATACACAATTCAAGTTTTGGCATGTGACTAACACCATTATGCCTTCACCATTTAGTACTATGAATCTTTTAAAACAGTAAATTCCAATTGAGATATTTTGTCAAACACCTTAATAGTATCTTAGAATATCAAAGCGAAAGAGCTTACCATAGTTTTTGAGCTAATCCCAAATTTAATGACAAATTTTTACGCATTTATACATAAACTTATCACAATAACGGCAATAAAAATTTTCTTTCGCAACGTTCAAAAAGCATTGCGAAAGACCTTTGGCAACGTTTGTGCGTGTGTTACGGGCTTTAGTGTTGCCGTAGAGTAAAACGATACGGCAACATTTAAAAACCGTTGCAAAAGGCCCTTTTTGTAACATTTAAAAACATTGCGGAAAATCATTTGCAACGTTTATTAAATATTGCAAAAACTTTGTTTTCGCAACGTTTTAAAAACGTTGCCGTTAACGTATTTGCAACGTTTTTTCAAGTGTTGTCGTAACATTTTTACAACATTTTTTGAATGTTGTCGTTCCTCTTTTGCAACATTTTTTAAATGTTGTCGTTTCTCTTTTGCAACATTTTTCAAATATTATCGTTACTCTTTCGCACATTTGTTTAACGTTGTCATTTCTTTTGTCCTTAATTTTTGCAACATTTTACAAACGTTGCCAATGTCTTTTTTTTTTTTAACGGTCAATTTTGTATTTTTTTATTAACCAATATATTTAAATAATTTTTATAAAGAAACTCATATTATTGTCATAAAAATATATAAAGAAACTCATATTATTGTCAACGAAATAGATAGACCAAAGTATTATTTACAAACTTGGTTACCTCCAAAACCAAAACAAATACAAATAAATTATATACTTGTAATTTCATAGTTGAGCTACTTAGTATAGCTCCCCAAATCTAAAAAGAAGAAAACAAAACTAGAAAGAAATGAAGAAATAACCAATAATTCATGGGACATTCAAATAACCTTCTTGACTCCAATATATACTTTCAACTCACTCTCAATCTGCCATTTGGTAAAATGAGGATTCCTGTAAGGAAAAGCTCCACAATTTCAATAAAAAACAAACATATAAATAGTAGTGAAATATTAGCTAGAAAAAAAATGTCAAATATCTCATATTAACAAGGTAAATGATGCAAACCATGTAGGTTCATTTTCTACAAGTTGTATGGACTACAAATTTCAAGCAAAATTCAAATGCAGAAAAATTAATAGTTATTAAAATTTGAAAAGGGATAAATTGTGTCTTATTCTCTACAATATTCATTATTTATAGGCTAGCAAGAGAGAGTGAAATTATCTTGTGTACAAGGAAACTAACATCTCCAATCCGAACTAAAAGGTCACCTGGAATATCAATTTCAACATAACTATATGCAAAAAAATATTTCCGTAATTTACACCTCAAGAACAGCAAATAAAATATTCAACTATAGTTTGAACACAATGAATTTTCAGGGAAAAAAAAAAAAAATTCACCATCACACATACCAAGACTGCTCTCTTTGCTCAAAACCACGAGTCTTAGCTCCATATTTGCTTGTAGTAAGAACTCCATTACTGAAATCTTGTCCCCCAAAAGACTCGGTTTCGGAAGCCCACAACGTGTGAAAAAAAAAAAAAAGAATTCAGAGCAGAGTTTCTCAACAAATTGATAAGACTAGAGAATATGATCAGTTAAACAGCAAAATAAACTAATGAAGAAGATGAACTGATGAGTGAAAAAGGAAGAACTCTTAATTAATTTCACCTCAGACATCTTTATGTACATATGCATCTAATGTTATCAAAATTGGTTGGACGGACCAAGCTTGAAGCAACTTGGCACATTAAAAAATTGGACTGTACAATCTATCTTAGTAAATAAACTTCATGAAATATCTAAATCTATTCATATTAAAATTGTCTTGTTTCTCAACTTCTTAATGTTGGTACCAGATTTCCCAATAATATTAGCAGACAGGCTAGATAGAACAAGAATCTTAAACTCCTTATTTTTGTTGTTATTCTTCCTGTCAAAATCCTCGATCTTATCCAGTTGCCCCATCAGTAGTGCTAAAATACACATAACTATTTATAATGAATCACATGAAAAATACTAAATCTATTAAATGTATTCTTTCACATACAGACAGAAATAATAGTGATCACTCGAAGGGATCGTCCCCTTGAATTTCAGTGAATAAGAACTAAAATTGAGAATGAATTAAATAATAAAAAATGATTACACGAGGTCAGCTGCTATAGATTTCGTTTCGTAGGTTGGAAATTTACCTCCGTTCATGGCCTTCATAGCACAGAGTCCCCGCTTGTGGTGCATCTGGGAACGCAAGTGCTTCTAAACCCCATATCGTAGCCAAGTAACCAATAGCCCATCCCACCCCACCGTGACAACAACTAAGGTGATAGTGAGAAAAGGGGATCAGCTACTTGGGATTTATTATGGAATTTGTTAAAGCTCGAATAAGAATCACTTACTACACCAATGTGCCATTCATGACTACTTAAACCTTTAAAAGTTTCTGCATCCATTTTAAGCTGTGCAAACACATGTTTTAGAAAAGTAAGTTTTGTTACTTAAAAAATTAACTTAGAAAATCGTGTTTAGTAAAATAAGTAACTTACAATTGTTTTAACTTACTCTTAAACGCAGCCAAACATTCTCATTCAACTTTATAAAATCCTGCAAACTATGTATAAAAGAAGCACTGCTCATTGCAAATGATAAGTAGTATTAAACAACTATGTCTCTAATCAAGCGCACCAAGATTTTGACTTGGTTAAATGTCTCGAAAAGTAAAAATTCAGTAAATTTCTCTGTTTTTTGGGAAATTTTTCAGTAATAATAGTTGGCACAAAAAAAATGAGATAACTTAATGTCACTAAGATTATTGAAATGTATACAAGGCAAAAAGAATCATTAAATCTTTTTCACTTACAAATGCTGTAAATTGGAGGCACCATTATTTCTACTTTAGACTTCAAAGTAGGCATAACAGAGAAACGAGGTGTCAACTGTTGTGACCTGAATGTCCATCTGTCATAAATATGGTTCAGTCATGTTAGATTGCTGGAGAATACGAATTTTGTTCAGGAAAACCAATATTAATTCTTACATACCCAATGTACAGAAAGATGCAAAATTGTGCGCATTCTCGAACCAACAACCGAATCCATTAATTTTCCAATGACGTATCCATGTTTATGAAAATCTGGACAATGAAATGCTCAATTACTGCATGTATCAATCTTTAGCATTTCCCATTTTTGTATGAAGAATATGTCTACAAAAGATGGTTCATACCGCAAGTTCTGCCACAGCCACAATGTGCATTGCTCCTTGAAATTTCCTTGGAATGAAACCTGGTCAGCATTTTTTCCTCATTAGATAGATCTTTTCATTTTCAGAAATCATTGAATATAGAGAGGGAGAGGAGGCGGTGAGAGGGGTTAGGGTTTTGGAAATTTTAATGAAAAGGGAAATGAAATGTGCGGATGGGTGAGAGATGTTTTACTCCTCGAGGTGAGGCTGTTGGTGGTTGTGTCCGGTGGGCATGGTGGCCGGAAGGTGGAGGAATGAGGCTCCATAGGTGGCGGGTTGGAGAGGAATGAATGGAGGGAGGTGTGAATAAGCCTAAGGTTTGGGTTAATTTGAGTTTCTATCAGTCGTGTATAATTTTAAAAAGTACAAAAGTTTTCGCAATGTTTAATAAACTTTGTAGAAAGTGATTTTTCACAACGCAACGTTTCATAAACATTACAAAAAGTTAATCTATTGAAACATTTTGCAACGTTTATTAGAATAAAAGATCCCACTTTTTGCAACATTCAATAAACGTTGCAAAAAAGTGAGACATTTCGTAACGTTCAAAAAACATTGTAAAAGTAAGACCTTTCGCAATGTTTAATAAATCTTGCAAAAGTAGACTTTTCGGAACGTTTGACAAACGTTGTTAAAGGCTTTTCTTTTTGCAACGTTTGATAAATGTTGTGAAAAATAAAACATTTCGCAACATTCAATAAATATTGCAAAAAGGGGTCTATCGCAGCATTCTTCTAAAAAATGTTGTCAAAGCTCATTTATATTAATCAGTGGCAACATTCACTTATTAAAATGTTGCGATGGACCCCTTTATCAACATTTTATTAGTGTGTGTTGCATTTTTAGTGTTGCAAATGATCATTTTTGGTGTAGTGAATCTATGCCCAAACCTGCTTCAAATATAAATGAACGAAAAAACTACTCAAATTCAAAGTTCAACCCTAAAAAACAAAGTTTATTCAATATTACATTCCGAGTGTAATTCATCAAATTTGAATTTCTTTGTATTCTCCCAGATTTTTTCTTGGAAGACTTTGATTCATGATATTAATTTACCTACTTTGACCATAGATAAAATCGACCAAATATAAACAAAGATTTACCAAAATTCGTGCATTTACAGCGCAAGAAAAGATTTTTGCTGAAAATTTGCCCTCCAAAATCACCCAATCATCCAAATGGTAAACTCTTGTTAAAACTACAAAGATGCAGCAGTATTAAATTGGCGGGGTGATATTTTCTCTCTACAAGAACATTGGAGTTGAAGTCGGAGTCGAGAACAAAGGTTTTTCGAGAGTTTTCTGATTCAAGGATTTCCCCTTCTGATTTTGGTTTTTGTTGTGGGTGTTAAGGTTTTGAACGTATTTAATACAGTAATAATAGATTTAGTTAGTTTTAAGGTATTAATCAAATACACAATTTTTTAGGGTACTGTACCTAATTTTCCCATATTTAAATGTAATGTTTGAGAACCCACTTCATCTTAATCATACTTAGAAGACACGGGCTACACATTTTCTGAATAAAAATTAACAAATATATTTACATTTTCTTAACAGCTCATTGTAAGAATGAAACTTATTGAGTTTCATTTTCATTTTTCCTTTTTAAAGAAAAATTCACCCCATCTCTTTGAAAGAACCCATTTTGCAAACAAACTATAAACAGGAATTAATGAGTTCAACGAAACAAGGAAAAAAGACAATAAGCTGCCTACATGGAATCATGCACACCTCCCAAAAAGAGTATATTGCGATAATAGGATGCTAAATCTCCTTAATTCACTTTTTACTAAAAAAAATATTAATCGTAAAGTTGTTTTTAATCGAGAAAGTATTTAGTGGAAATATTTTTCTACCATTATTGATTATTTACTGTGAATTTTACTTGATACTTTCATTTTATTACTTAATGTTGCAATTCCTTCATCGTTTCATTTGTGAATTAAGATTAGTAGAACCAGAGATATGGAGCTCTGGGCAACAAAGAAGAATACAGAAGCTGAATATTGATGGGTGAAAGAGATGAAAAATAAATTCCCCAAAAGAAATCTGTACTATTCATTAATGAATTGTGAAATATATACAACAAAGAATACAACTGCCTAACAACTTGCTCTAATCATCTTATGACAGGTGTAAATGCAAATATAAATGAAATACAAGTGAAATGTAATTGAAATACAATTGGAAGGTATTGCAGTCAATTCAAGCGTTTTCTAAATGGCATGTCGTTTGGCCTGTGTCTTCTAACACCCCCTTGCCCCGGTAAGGTGGAGAGTAGAGATTAACTACTCCCATCTTGGAAAGATGAGAATTTAGCAAATGGGAGGGTAAAACTTTAGTAAAAATGTCAGCCAGCTGATTATTAGAAGGCACATGGGAAGTAGAGATAATCCCAATTTGAATTTGATCTCGAATGAGGTGACAATCGAGCTCTATATGCTTGGTTCGTTCATGAAACATTAAGTTGGCAGCAATGTGAAGTGCAGTTTGGTTATCACAATATAGAAGAGCAGCATGAGGATGAGGAACACCAAGATCATGGAGCAAATATCGTAACCATAGTAACTCAGAACAAGTAGTAGCCATAGACCTATATTCTGCTTCAGCAGAAGATCGGGAAACCACATTTTGTTTCTTGGACTTCTAGGAGACCAATGAATCACCAAGGAAAATGTAATAACCTGTGGTTGACCTGCGAGAATCCGGGCAAGAGGCCCAATAAGTCATAATATGCACGGAGCTAAAAGGAGGATGATGATGAGAGCAAAATTCCTTATGCAGGACCTGTCTTAATATATCTTATAACTTTGTAGGCAGCTGCCAAATGAGTGGAAGAAGGTTTATCCATGAATTGACTGAGCAACTGCATAGCAAAAGAGAGGTCTGGCCAAGAGATGGTCAAGTACAAGAGCCGCCCAATTAATCTTCTATAGGTGCAGGTTCTGTGAGGGGGACTCCTTCTGTTTTGCCGAGCTTAAAATTCTGATTAAGAGGAAGTTTAAGAAGGGTACAACCAAGCATTCCAGAATCTGCCAAAATGTCTAATGCATATTTTCTTTGAGAAATATGAATGCCTTTGGAAGATCTAGCAATCTCCAAACCAAGGAAATATCTAAGGCAGCTAAGGTCTTTAATTTTGAACTTATGATGAAGAAAAGTTCTAATGGAATCAATGGAGGCTTGAGAATCACTTGCAAGTAAGATATCATCCACATAAACTAATAAGGTAATGAAAGAAGAACCATCTTGCTTTGTGAATAAGCTGTAATAAGCTTTTGATTGGATGAAACCATATTCAAGAAGAGATGAGGTAAGCTTGAAATTCCATTATATTGAGACTTGTTTAAGGCCATAAAGGCTCTTAAGTAATTTACAAACTTGATGTGGCTGCCCTTTAGTGTATCCAGGTGGTTTCTTCATGTAAATTTCCTCTTGTAAATCACAATTAAGGAATGCATTGTTGACATCGAAATGATGCAAATGCCATCCTTTGATGGCAACAATAGCAAGAAGACCTCTTACAGTAACTAACTTAGCAACATGAGAGAAAGTCTTATGGAAGTCTATGCCCTCTTTTGTGTGTGTATCCTTTGGCTACTAGTCTAGCCTTAAGTCTCTCAACAGATCCATCAAACTTAAATTTAATTTTGGACACATACTTACAGTCAATGGCCTTTTTTCCAGGAGGTAATTCAGTGAGTGTCCAGATTTCACGGGGTGCCTTTCTTCTTAGCACAGAAAAGGACACTGTGCGACAATATTTTGCTATGCTAAACTACCTTCCGCATTTTCTCGATTGTTTCGGGATGAAAGAAGATTTGATTATAAATTGAAAGAAACTTGATCATTGATTACTTGAAAACTAGAAATTACAATTGCTGAAAGTAGTAAACTACAACGGCTAGTGCAGGGGGTGAATACTAGAAAGATTGAAAGATTGTTTAAAAGATTAATACCCCCTATAATAGACTTCAGAACAAAAACCCAAGTGCCATGAGTAGACGTTTAAATACCGAAAAACATACTAAAATTTTCCTATTTTCTAGCTATTTTACAATTAAAATAAACTATTATAACAAAAAGGAAATCATGACTCAAACTAGTCTAATGTTTACAATGTACAGTCGAAGTTTAGCAAACTACGGTTGCGATGGGGTCAAGGGGCTTAAGC
>CAIGRB010044283.1:53710-73704 GCA_903798255.1 Fraxinus quadrangulata
GGAAATTACAATGGCTAGTGCAGGGGGTGAACACTAGAAAGTTTGAAAGATACTTGAAAGACTAATACCCCCTATAATAGCATTCAGAACAAAACCTAAGTGATAGGAGTAAAAGTTTAAATGACGAGGAATCATACTAAATGTTTACCAATATCAGAGCTATTTTACAATTGAAATAAACTATTACAATGGAAAGAAAATTACAATTCAAACTAATCTAATATTTATAATATGAGGCTGAAGTTGGGCAAACTACGACTGTGATGGGGGTAAAGAGGCTCAAGCAAAGATGCGGTCCTTGACATCAAGTCTGGTTATTTTCCAGTGTATCAATCTCAACTTCCATAGCCTTACACCAACCAAGATTCTTCAATGCTTGTATGTAAGAAAGGGGCTCAATATGGACAGAAATGGAAGTAGTAAAAGTTAAGAAATGGGGATTAAATTTATGATAAGATAAGCAAATTTGTAAGGGAAAAAACTTACCATTCGTAGCAGGTGCATTTCGAGAAATTGATTGTGGAGGATGATCAAGCATGATTTGTGAAGAGTGATATCTTTTAGATATTATGGTACTGTCTGAACCCTTGTAGACTTTCTAAAAGTAGGTTGGGAATGATTTAGAATAGTAGGGGACATGGAAGAATTATGAGGAAGTGGTGGGAATATGGGATGATGTAGAAGGTGCATGTGGTGGAAGAGGAGAAGAAAAAGTAGGGGTTGTGGAAGGAGGGTCAGAACTAGAGGAATAAAAATGAGGATGAAAAATAGGTAGAGGTAAATTTGAAGAGGGAGAAGTGGAGAATTGTGATGATGTTTGGTGGAAAGGGTAAATAGACTCATGAAAAATTATATCTCTTGAAATGAAAGTGGTGTGTGTAGATAGCTCTAATAATTTGTATCCTTTGGTGCCAAAAGGGTAGCCTAAAAAGACACACTTATGGCCTCTAGGACCAAATTTTTGTTTAGCATGGGAAAGGGTGGTTGCAAAGCACAAAGAGCCAAAAACCTTCATGTAAGCATATTTTGGTTTCTTATTAAAGAGGATTTCAAAAGGAGTTTTATTTTATAAAATGGGGCTGGGAAGCTGATTTATGATGTAGGTGGCTGCTAAAATACAACCACTCCAATATTTGAGGGGCAAATTGGATTGGAAACGTAATGCTCTAGCCACGTTAAGCAAGTGTTGGTACTTCATTTCAACAATACCCTTTTGTTGAGGGGTTTTCACACAACTTGTACGATGGATGATGCGTTTTTCATTGAAAAAATTGGTCATATAAAACTCAGCACCATTGTCACTTCTTAAGATTTTAATTTTGAGTCCAAATTGTGTTTCCACCAAATCATAAAATGAAGTAATACAAGTTCTAGTATCAGCTTTGGATTTAAGTAAGTAAACCCAAGTGGATCGGGAGAAATCATCCACTATGGTTAAGAAATAACGTGAGCCATCATATGCAATTGTAGGGTGAGGTCCCCATAAGTCACAGTAGATTAATTCAAAAATTCGAGATGAAGTATGAGCACTATGTGGAAAAGAGAGTTTGTGAAACATGGCAATGGGACAAACAGTACAATAATTTTCATTAATAGCAGTAAAATGTTTGCTTACAATAGGAATAAAAATCATTCTTAACCTAGAAAGTGGTAAATAGCCTAGGCGAAAATGCCATAGGTTAGTTTGAGTAACATCATTGATAATGGAAGTGTGTACAGTGAAAGGTGTGTGAACTGAAAGAGACTGAACAAGAGCTGAATGGGAGATATCTGAACAAATGAAGTGGTACAAGAAAGCAGGTCCTCTATGAAGCAATATTCAGAGAAAAATAGCAAGCAACAGGTTAGGCTATGAGTCAATTTTGTTGTAGAAATTAAATTAAAAGAGAAAGATGGGACGCAGAGAACATCCTTTAAAATGATGGCAGTGGTTAATTGTACAGTACCAATATGTGTGACAGGGGCTAAACTTCCATTTGGGAGACTAATAGAATAGGTGACGGTGGAAGTAATGGTGGTAAAAAATGAGGGGCTGCAGACCATGTGGTCCGTGGCACTTGTGTCCAATATCCAACTCGAGGAACAATGAGGAAAAGTGCTGTGTGTAGAAAAGCAAGAGTATATACCAGATATTTTGGAAATAGGGACAGATGAACAAGATGGAGGAGTTGGTGATCCGCAGTGGAAAACAGGGACCGCGATTGAAAAATCCTTGGGTTGTAGCAAGGACATCAGCTGCTGGTATTGATGCTTGGTCAACCTAACCCTGTCATTACCAGAATTATCCATAGCAAGATGTGAAGCTTGATTGGCGAGTATTGTAGATTGTGGCTGCTGCTTAGCATGTAACTTGTGGTTGGGTGGGTAACCATTTAATTTGTAACACTTGTCAACAAAATGGCCAGTGAGGTTGTAATGGGAACAAATTGGGGCAACATCATTGCCAAGCTTAAAACAAGTGTCGATCGAGTGGCCATAAATTTTGCAGTGATTGCAATATGGCCAATCCTTGGGCGAGTATTTAGTTGGAGGAAAGGATTTCTTAATGGCAAGAGCCATGATCTCAATAGATGGTATAATAGGATTTATCTAAGAATGGTGTTCCTATTGCAGAATAAGGGAGAAGACTTTGGTTACAGGTGGAAGGGGATCCATCAACATAATTTGGTCTATGATGGGAGAATATGATTCATTAAGTCCCATCAACAACTGAAGAACACAATCTCGTTGATAACGATCCATAAGAATTTTCAAAGTACTACAAGTGCAGGTAGGAAAGGGACCATAAATTGAAAGTTCATCCCAGAGAGATTTCAATTTACCGTATTAAATACTAATAGAATCACGGTCTTGAAGAAGGTTGGATAAATCCCACTTTAGCTGAAAAATTCATGGGCCGTTTTGCTGGGATAATCGGTCACATAGGTTTTGCCAAATGTCCTTAACATCATCGACAAAAGCCAGAAAAGATTTTAGGGAAGGGCTAATGGAGTTCTGAATCCAGGAAACAACCATATCATTGCACCTCTCCCATAATTCAAGTAACGGATCTGTGGGATAGGTGGGTTTCAAGAGGGTACCCAAAATGAAGCCAATCTTATTTTTAGCTCTAAGGGCACGCCGCATGGCTCTTGACGATGTGGTGTAATTATCGGTGGTTAAAAGCTTAGGAACAAGGGTAATGGCTGGACTGTCACCATGGTCAAGGTGAAAAATATTTGTTGGATTGTTGAGATTGAGGTATGTGGGATGAGAATTAGGGCTAGGGGAATTCGGTAGGGTTTCAGTGGGTGGGAAATTGTAGATGGAAGGATTGGGGGCGTGGGGAATTATGTGGGGGTTTCAGATGCGGCGTTTTTCATCGGATGTGCTTCTCAACTCTCTGATACCATGTAAGAACCAGAGATATGGAGCTCTGGGCAGCAAAGAAGAATACAGAAGCTGAATATTGATGGGTGAAAGAGATGAAAAAATAAATTCCCCAAAAGAAGTCTGTACTATTAAATAATTAATTAATTGTGAAATATATACAACAAAGAATACAACTGCCTAACAACTTGCTCTAATTATCTTATGACAGGTATAAATGCAAATATAAATGAAATACAAGTGAAATGTAATTGAAATACAATTGGAAGGTGCTGCACTCAATTCAAGTATTTTCTAAATGGCATGTCGTTTGGCCTGTGTCTTCTAACATAGTTAGTCTTATATTTAAGGTTGTGAAAGATGTAATATGTCGAAGTCAAGTGTTAAATCTTTTGAGTCTGAGCGTGATCAAAGCTTCTTCTAGCATAATAATGTGTTGTCTTATTTTTAATATTATTTTAATTATTCTAGATCAATAAATAAATAAAACATACCTTGAAAATATATAGAAACGCTATTCATCTTTTTCAAATTTTCAATAAAAATATAATTCTCAAAAGTAATTAATTCCTACAATTAAATTAGATGTGAACATAACCTAAATCTTATGTAACTCTTTGTCCATCCCCCAAATCGAAAGATGCAAAAGATTTGGAACATAAATTTGGCAAAGAAAGAAGATGGAGAATGATGCTTCAGTTTTTCTACATCGTGAATGCTTTAGCTTGGGAACAATTGTTTTTTTTTTTTTTAATCTATGAGGAGTCACGATATTTTTTAATGAAAGGTAAAAATTACTTTTAAGTTACTTCACGAAACTTAAAAATTACTTTTACTTCTTTAAGGAAATTTTATTTCCAAATAATTAGATAATTTTAAGTTTTTTTTCCTTCACTTCTAAGTAAAAATAGTTTGAAATGACCCGGATGGATGTACAACTTGTAACTTAATTAATGGACACGTTGGTGATTGATTAGTTTCCATTAATTAATACCTGAAATTTAACTTTGAAATTTGCTTCAATTGCTCTCATAGTCTCATTAGGTTGCTAGTATTGGTAAGTTCAGAATTAAGATATTTGATGGACCGGTCAGGACACTAGGTGAGGGGAGACATGTTCCTGATTTGAAAAGAAATATTATCTCTTTCAGTACTCTTGATTTAAAAGAGTATATTTAAATTGGTGAACGTGGAATTCTGAAAGTTAGCAACTGTGCTAGAGTTGTGATAAAGGAGTAGAGGAGGTTCGATGATCACGTTTAATGCAGCTGTCACTAAATTGAAGAAAAGGGATATTAGACCTTAGGAGAGTATCAGTGAGGCTGATTTGGTTGTTTATAGTATGATAAGTGTTGACTCAGCTAGTGTTGGTTGTGATCGAGTTACTCGTGGTGATAATTCGAGCAAAACTGGTATTGAAGAACCTGCCAGTAGCTCAAGTAGAATTAGTTGTGATCTTGGTGATCATGTTGCTCGCGGGGATAATTCAAGCAAATTTGGTAACTCGAAAGGGCTTGGTGATTTTGTTGTTCGTAGGGATAATTCGAGCAATCTAGGTGCCCAGGGGTAATTCTGCTGGTAAGTAGTGCTTAGATTTAGTTGACGGTTGTTGAGTTTGCCTTAGTTGGGGTTTGTGGAAAATATTTAGTAATTTATTATGTGTGTTTTATTTGGAGAATTTTCGGACTTAGTTGAAAAGTTAAGTTTTATTCCTTACAATGGAATTTGTGTCAGGGGGGAGTTCATCAGAATTGGGTTGTAACCCAAATTCTTGTTAATTATTTGATTGGAAATGTTGTTTGAGGAGTATTGGGATTTGGTAATTGATTTGAAGATGTCTTGAAGAAGTCTAAGATGGATTAGGAGAGGTTTTATACGAGATGACCACTCATTGAATGCCCAATGGATGCTCGAGCGCTCAAAACAGAGACCCTAGCGCTTGCTTTGTGCCAAGCTGTTGCTCGAGCTGCGGTGTAGCACTCGATGAAGACATCAATCGAGTGGAGTGATGTCCATGTAGAATTATAATTCTGGTTTTTGGTAGTTTTTAACTCTTATTTCATCCCAAATATTTCAATATTAGTTTTACCCATTGTATTAGGGCTTTATCTTATATTAAATTCTTTATTGTATTATTATCCTAATATGTTAGGGATCATTGTATTGTAAATATGTGATGTGTTACATATATTTGATAAAACATAACAAAAAGATAATCCAGATTAATAGAGATAGGCACTCAAATAGAGATATCTAGGAGTGAGTCTTGGAGATCCAGTCTAACATATTGTAATTGTTGGAAATTGGTTTAGAAGATTGAAAATTTGATTAAGTGTCAAAACCAAAAACTTGGAAAAATGACTTTCGTGTCAACTTCGGCCAAATATTAGGACTTGATCCGATGGTCAAATTATAAAAATAAATAGACCAACTTGTTCTACTCCTCAAATATATCGTCGTGGTATATTCAGAATCTCAAAACCAATTCCAGATGAATGAGAAATTGCGGTCCAAAGTTGAAAAAAAATAGAGGAAGTTGTCTGGAAAATGACTAAGGTTGTTGCTAGTTTATGGCTGGACTGTTGCTCGAGCGACAGGTCAGTGACAAGCTAGCGAGAAAGTCTATGTTTTTATCACTCAAGTGAGGCGATGGCAACGTCTAACGACAAGTTAATAGTGCAACCTTTGGCAAGTGTTGCTGAGCTTGGGGCGTGATATTTCACTCACAACCCCCCATCCTCTATATATAGGATCTCTTGGACATCCCTTTTGCATCCCATATCATATTTTCATCGAGTATTGCATTAAAACTCTTACAAATTACTTCAAAAATCTTCAAAAACCGTTTTCTTATCCGTAGAGAGAAATTCCATCGAAAGTTCGCCTAACTTATGATTTGAAGTGCTTCTACCACAAGTTGAATCCGTTGTATCTTGGGAGACAAGTGCCGTAAATCGTGAGCACCGTTACGGGGCAATTTTATCTTAAGGAAAGAGTGAAAATCACTTGCCTTGGATTGTTCTTCTTCTTCTTCTTCTTCTTCTTCTCCCTTTCTTAGTTTTTATCTTTGATTTCGTTTGTAGTTTTTCATACTACATTTCAAATCACTTTTCTTTATCATGTTTAATCACGCTCCTGTGGATTAAACTTTATTTTTGGTTTGTTCATTATACAACAACCCTTTTACCCGCACTTATATTTAGCCCGCGTTGCCAACAATTTTAAGACAAAATTTTGTATATGTGGTTGTTGTTATCTTTTCTCTTCATTTTTTAGAATACACATTCGTGTGATATTCCATTCTTTTGATTTATTTGCGTTAAACTTCTATTTGTGTAACAGAAATGGCCACCATTGAGGCTACTTCGAGTCAATCTGGTTCTAACAATGTGGTTCCACTATTGGCTATACCACTTCAAAATACTGTGATCCCACATAGGGAGAAACCTGAATAGTTAAGAGGCGGGGACTTCAAGAGATGACAACAAAATATATTGTTCTATCTTACCATACTAAACTTGGCAAAGTTTCTAAAGGAAACTACGCCGACGGTATAAGAAGGAGACAATAATCGTGAATCGATTGTTGCGTTGGATACATGGAAGCACTCAAACTTTCTGTGCAAGAACTACGTATTTAATAGATTGGACAATACACTTTATGAAGTATATAGTTCGAAGGACTCGGCTAAGGATCTTTGGGATTCTTTGGAAAAGAAGTATAAGATCGAGGACGCCGGACCAAATAAGTTCATAGTCGATAAATTTCTGGATTACAAGATGGTGGATTCCAAAAAGGTGATAAGTCAAGTACAAGAACTTCAAGTTCTACTACATGACATTCATGCTGAGAAGATAGAATTGATTGAATCTTTCCAAGTTGCTGCTATCATCGAAAAGCTCACTCCTATGTGGAGAGATTTTAAAAACTATCTCAAGCACAAACACAATGAGATGAACTTGAAAGAATTGATCGTCCGGTTGAGGATTGAGGAGGATAATAGAAAAATCGAGAGAAGGTCTATTGTCCAACTTGGAGCCAATTTTGTTGAAATGGATACAAAAACTATCAACAAGAAATGAAAGTTCTCCGGTGAGGTACCGTGAAGAGACAACTCCAAGAAGGTCAAAAAGTTTAAATGGAATTGCTACAACTACGGAAAGGCCGGATATCGTTCAAGCGAATGTCGAAAACCAAAGAAGAATGCTCAAGCCAACATGATTGAGAAAGACCTTTCTAAAGGGATGTTAGAAATGAGTCTATCTGCAGTTGTCTCCAAGTGCAACATGGTTGGAAACTCGAGGGAATGGTGAATTGTCACTGGCGCCACCCATCATATATGTGTGATAGGACCATGTTCTCCAACTATCAAGAATTGAATGGAAAACAACTTTACATGGGGAACTCTGCAAGTTCCAAGGTTGAAGGATAAGACAAAGTCACTTTGAAGATGACATCGGGCAAAGAACTCATTCTCAACAACGTTCTACATGTGCCGAACATACGGAATAATCTAGTGTCCGGGTCTCTACTTAGTAAAAATAACTTTAACCTTGTATTTGTATCCGATAAATTTGTACTCACTAAGAATGAGATGTATGTAGGAAATGGATACATGTGTAATGGAATGTTCAAAATGAACGTTCTTACTATTGTACCAAGGCAAATGATTATGAATAAAACTTTAAATTCTGTTTATATGCTTAAGTTGTCTTGTTTGTGGCATAGTCGATTAGGACATGTGAATTATAAATCTTTGCGCAAACTTATGAATCAAAGTTTAATTCCGGCTCTTAAGATCAATCCTAATCATAAATGCAGTGTGTGTTGAAACAAAACTGGCTAAAACACCGTTCCACTCGATTAAAAGGAACGCTACACCTTTAGAGCTAATACATAGCGACATTTGTGAATTGAAATATGTTCAAACTAAAGGTAGTAAGAAGTACTTTGTGACTTTCATCGATGACTGTACAAGGTATTGTTATATTTTTCTTTTGAGAACTAAGGATGAAATTTCGAAAGCCTTTAAACTATATAAGGCTGAAGTTGAAACTTAACTCGATAAATGAATAAAGAATATTTGTAGTGATAGAGGAGGTGAATACGTGGCACCGTTTGAAAAATTCTGTTCCAAACATGGAATTATTCATCAAACAACGACACCTTGCTCTACTCAATCGAATGGCATTGCTGAACGCAAAAACCAAACTCTCAAGGAAATGATGAATGCAATGTAGCTAAGTTCAGGCTTACCGCAGAACTTGTGGGGGGAAGCTATTCTTTTCTTAATCGAATACAATGTATCGTTTTCTTGTATACGAGTTTAAAATTCAAGATGTACATGAGGGTACCATAATTGAATCAAGAAATGTTACTTTCTTTGAGAATGTGTTTACTTGTAAAGAAAAGGAAACTACAAGTTCAAGCAAAAGAACTTATGATACTACAAATGGTATTTCATATAAGGAAGAACCAATGCGTAGTAAAAGGGCAAGAATATCAATTTTTTGGCCCAAATTTCCTAACCTATATGGTAGAAAATAATCCAAAGACTTTCGATGAAGCCATGTCTACACCGGAAGCACCGCATTGGAAAGAAGCTATCAATAGTGAGATAGCTTCGATAATGCAAAACCATACTTGGGAGTTGGTTGATTTACCTCCCGAAAATAAGCCTTTAGAGTGTAAATGGATTTTAAGAAGATATTTAAACCAGATGGATCCATTGACAAATACAAGGCTATGTTGGTTGTCAAAGGATATAGGCAAAAAGGATTTAACTTCTTTGATACCTACTACCTGTAACTAGAATCACTTCGATAAGGTAGTTAATTATGATTGCAACAATACACAACTTTGAAATTCATCAAATGGATGTAAAAACTGCATTCTTGAATGGTGAGTTAGAAGATGAGACATATATGAAACAACCCGAATGGTTCGTCTCTCTTAATCACAAACACAAAGTTTGTAAACTCTTTAAGCCCTTGTATGGATTGAAACAAGCTCCTAAACAATGAGACCAAAAGTTTTACAAAACGATGTTATCAAATGGATTTAAGATAAACAAGTGTGATAAGTGTGTGTATATATAAAACATACACCTAATGCCTATGTGATTGTATATCTTTATTTAGACGACATGTTGATAATGGGAAATAATCATGAAATGTTGCTAAACACCAAGTGAATGCTAACTAAGCATTTCGATATGAAAGATATGTATGTGGCTGATGTGATATTAGGGATTAAGATCTCTAGAACACCGAAAAAAATTGTACTTTCCCAATCTCATTACATAGAGAGTGTACTGAAGAAGTATAATATACTTGAGGAAAGTCTTGCGAAAACCCCTATTGACCCAAGTTTACACTTAGTAAAAAATACGGGTAAATATGTGTCACAACTAAAGTATTCACATGTTATAGGCAGTCTAACGTATATTACGAAATGTACTCAACTGGATATAGCATATGCTGTGAAGAAACTTAGTAGATTCACAAGTAATCTAAGTCATGATCATTGTAAGGCTTTAACAAGGATTCTTAGGTACTTGAAATATACATTAACCCATGGATTACACTTCACAAAATATCTTGTGGTATTGGAAGGATATTGTGATGCGAATTGGATATCCGACCTGAAGGATTTCAAGTCTACTAGTGGTTATTTATTTACCATTGGTGGAGCTAGTGTATCATGGAAATCTACAAAACAAATGTGTATAGATCGATCAACGATGAAATCTGAGTTTATTGCTTTGGACAAAGCTGGAGAAGAAGTAGAATGACTTCGTAATTTTTTAGAAGATATTCAATGTTGGCCTAAATCGGTACCTGCGATTAGTATTCATTGTGATAGTCAATCGTTTATTGGAAGTGCTCAAAGCAGGATGTATAATGGTAGTCTAGACATATACATCGCAGACATAATACCATTAAGCAACTAATCTCTAATGGCATCAGCTCCGTAGATTATGTAAAATCAAAGGAGAATATTGTGGATCCACTTACAAAAGGTTTGCCTAGAGATCAAATACGTTGCCTATCGAAATGAATGTGATTAAGGCCTACTACATAAGGATCTTTGTAATGATAATCCTACCTTGTTGACTGGAGATCCCAAGATCTTGGTTCAAATGGACAACTAAGTTATGAAAATTCAATGAAACACTTAGGAAATTATTTCCTAACTCATTCCTATGATATTAAAAATGCTTTTTGCAAAATAATTAAAACTTAAGATACTCTTTTAATGATTCCTATATCTTGATTAAGTCAAGTGCAGTATGACATAATACTCTTAATAGGAGGTCAACTATATAAGTATGAAGTGGGGTCACTTTAATGAGAATTGTTCGAGACTACAATTCTCTAAACACTTATGAAACCTAATGGTGGTTTAGGGCCAAAATGATCCAAGTCATGAGAACTATGAACGAATTAGGAAAGACATCTGTGTGAGTACCATTGTCTTGATTTACACTAACGGCTGTATGGTTCAAGACATCATGTTCACCAATTAGCCAAGTAAGTCCGATAATATTTCACTAAGGGAGGTTCAAAGCCAAAAGCTACCTTACCTGATGCAGTATTTTTCCACTCTCTCTCTACAATGCATTATAATTTTGCATTTCATATGTATGTTTGAATTTCTATTCATATGGGGGATTGTTGGAAATTGGTTTAGAAGATTGAAAATTTGGTTAAATGTCAAAACCAAAAATTTGGAAAAATGACTTTCGTGTCAACTTCGGCCAAATATTCGGACTTGATCCGATGGTCAAATTATAAAAATAAATAGACCAATTTATTCTACTCCTCGAATATATCTTCGTGGTATATTTAGAACTCAAAATCAATTCCAGATGAATGAGAAATTGCGGTCCAAAGTTGGAAAAAAATAGAGGAAGCTGTCTGGAAAATGACTAAGGTTGTTGCTAGTTTATGGCTGGACTGTCGCTCGAGCGACAGGCCGCGACGAGCTAGCGAGAAAGTCTATATTTTTATCGCTCGAGTGAGGCGATCGCGACAGACTAGCGACAAGTGAATGGTGCGATCTTTGGCAAATGTTGCTGATATAGGCAAAAAGGGGTTAACTTCTTTGATACCTACTACCTGTAACTAGAATCACTTCGATAAGGTAGTTAATTATGATTGCAGCAATACACAACTTTGAGATTCATCAAATGGATGTAAAAACTGCATTCTTGAATGGTGAGTTAGTAGAGGAGACATACATGAAACAACACGAATGGTTCGTCTCTCCTAATCACAAACACAAAGTTTGTAAACTCTTTAAGCCCTTGTATGGATTGAAACAAGCTCCTAAACAATGACACCAAAAGTTTTACAAAACGATGTTGTCAAATGGATTTAAGATAAACAAGTGTGATAAGTGTGTATATATAAAACGTACACCAAATGCCTATGTGATTGTATGTCTTTATGTAGACGACATGTTGATAATGGGAAATAATCATGAAATGTTGCTAAACACCAAGTGAATGCTAACTAAGCATTTCGACGTGAAAGATATGTATGTGATTGATGTGATATTAGGGATTAAGATCTCTAGAACACCGAAAAAAATTGTACTTTCCCAATCTCATTACATAGAGAGTGTACTGAAGAAGTATAATATACTTGAGGAAAGTCTTGCGAAAACCCCTATTGACCCAAGTTTACACTTAGTAAAAAATACGGGTAAATATGTGTCACAACTAAAGTATTCACATGTTATAGGCAGTCTAACGTATATTACGAAATGTACTCAACTGGATATAGCATATGCTGTGAAGAAACTTAGTAGATTCACAAGTAATCTAAGTCATGATCATTGTAAGACTTTAACAAGAATTCTTAGGTACTTGAAATATACATTAACCCATGGGTTACACTTCACAAAATATCTTGTGGTATTGGAAGGATATTGTGATGCGAATTGGATATCCGACATGAAGGATTTCAAGTTTACTAGTGGTTATGTATTTACCATTGGTGGAGCTGCTGTATCATGAAAATCTACAAAACAAATGTATATAGATCGATCAACGATGAAATATGAGTTTATTGCTTTGGACAAAGCTGGAGAAGAAGTAGAATGACTTCGTAATTTTCTAGAAGATATTCAATGTTGGCCTAAATCGATACCTGTGATTAGTATACATTGTGATAGTCAATCGGTTATTGGAAGTGCTCAAAGCAGCATGTATAATGGTAGTCTAGACATATACGTCGCAGACATAATACCATTAAGCAACTAATCTCTAATGGCATCAACTCCGTAGATTATGTAAAATCAAAGGAGAACATTGTGGATCCACTTACAAAAGGTTTGCCTAGAGATCAAATACGTTGCCTATCGAAATGAATGTGATTATAGCCTACTACATAAGGATCTTTGTAATGATAACCCTACCTTGTTGACTGGAGATCCCAAGATCTTGTTTCAAATGGACAACTAAGTTATGAAAATTCAATGAAACACTTAGGAAATTATTTCCTAACTCATTCCTATGATATTAAAAGTACTTCCTGCAAAATAATTAAAAGTTAAGATACTCTTTTAATGATTCCTATATCTTGATTAAGTCAAATGCAGCATGACATAATACTCTTAATAGGAGGTCACCTATATAAGTATGAAGTGGGGTCACTTCAATGAGAATTGTTCGAGACTACAATTCTCTAAACACTTATGAAACCTAATGGTGGTTTAGGGCCAAAATGAACCAAGTCATGAGAACTATGAACGAATTAGGAAAGACATCTGTGTGAGTACCATTGTCTTGATTTACGCTAACGGCTGAATGGTTCAAGACATCATGTTTACCAATTAGCCAAGTAAGTTCGATAATATTTCACTAAGGGAGGTTCAAAGCCGAAAGCTACCTTACCTCATGCAGTGTTTTTCCGCTCTCTCTTTACAATGCATTATAATTTCGCATTTCATATGTATGTTCGAATTTCTATTCATATGGGGATTGTTGGAAATTGATTTAGAAGATTGAAAATTTGGTTAAAAGTCAAAACCAAAAATTTGGAAAAATGACTTTCGTGTCAACTTCGGCCAAATATTCGAACTTGATCCGATGGTCAAATTACAAAAATAAATAGACCAATTTGTTCTACTCCTCGAATATATCTCCGTGGTATATTTAGAATCTCGAAACCAATTTCAGATGAATGAGAAATTGCGGTCCAAAGTTGGAAAAAAATAGAGGAAGCTGTCTGGAAAATGATTAAGGTTGTTGCTAGTTTATGGCTGGACTGTCGCTCGAACGACAGGCCGCGACAAGCTAACGAGAAAGTCTATGTTTTTATCGCTCGAGCGAGGCGATGGCGACAGACTAGCGACAAGTGAATGGTGCGATCTTTGGCAAGTCTTGCTGATCTTGGGGCGCGACATTTCATTCACAATCCCTCATCTTCTATGTATAGGATCCCTTGGACGTCCCTTTTGCATCCCATATCATATTTGTATTGCGCATTGCATTAAAATCTTGCAAATCACTTCAAAAATCATCAAAAACTATTTTCTTCTTTGTAGAGAGAAATTTCGTCGAAAGTTCGCCGTAACTTGTGGGTTGAAATACTTCTACAACAAATTGAATCCATTGTATCTTGGAAAATAAGTGCCGTAAATTGTGAACACCATTACGAGGTAATTTTATTTTAAGGAAAGAGGAAAATCACTTGCCTCGGATTGTTCTTCTTCTTCCTCCATTCATAGTTTTTATCTTTGATTTTATTTGTAGTTTTTCATACTATATTTCAAATCACTTTTCTTTATAGTGTTTAATCACGTTCTAATTTGTTCGTTATACAACAACCCTTTCATCCGCACTTATTTTTGGCGCGCGTCGCCAATAGTGATTCCTTGCTTTGATTATAGTGAATTCTCTAACTCTCCACGTGATTTTTGCCCAATTAGGTTTTCACGTAACTCTTATGTTCTTGTTATTTGATTTCATATTGCCATATTATCTCATTATTCTCTAACATTTTCTACCGTATTTCTCTATCTTTGGGCAAATGAAGTTTCCTAGTATGTGGATCTCTTTGATCTCTTTGGAGAATGCGAGCTTTCGTCATTCTCATCTCATTCGAAGGACACTTCTGGTTTGATCTCATATTCTTATTAAATGGGAGCGGAATAGGAAGATTTTAGTAAGCTTCCTTCATTTCAATCCTCATTGCAATAGTTGTGATTATATTTTCTACCATAAGAAGTTACCTCCTTACCTAAGCTATCGAATATCCTAGGAGCCTATTGGTTCGCCGATCCTGTTGTTGCCTACGAGGTAAATTATTAGGGAGATTTCATATTTGAATATTTTGATTAATGCTTACCGGATTAAAATAGCTTGTTTTTTGCTCCGAATTTTTCTTTCCTGGCTCTAGATGGAAGTGCCCACCTTTATATTTTTTGCCATTGCTCTCGGGGAAGCATTCTATGCGGCCTAAGCTCTGAGGCTCTCCATTATTTCCTAGATGGTCTTTGTAGTAGAAATTTTCTTCCGTTGGCGGAGGTGCTTGGTTGAGGAGTCGGATGCAGGTATTTTGATCGATAATTCCACCCACTGCCGCATGGACTTAATATCGCTATTTTTCCTGTTGTCACTAGAAATATCGATTTCGACATCCGGCACTTCAGCGTTCTATTCCGATTGACTTATTGTCGAACTGTTTTTCGGTGATTATAACTCGAAACGTTGAGATCATGGTTGCCTCCGTTCTAGTTCACAGACGGTGCCAATTTATCCCCTCATCTAACCAGGGTTTCCACTCCTAAACTCTGTGATCTAATGCTCAAACACGAGAGAAGAAATTACTATTAGGGAGGAAGCTGCTTAGTTTTACATGCCTAATCCTTCCCTAGTCATGTCAATTTATGGATTTCTAACTAAGCCTTGGGGTAAATTGGTCTTTCATGTTGGTGACACGTAATAACAATTGATTGGTTGACTTATAATTGAAACTGTTATCCATTCATCACCAATTTGGGCGTCATCTATTTGGTAATGTATATTTGGCTCGATTTTCGCATTAGGGGTTGCTGGTGAGACTTCGCGCAGTTAATATACACCAGTTTACTTCTGAGTTTGGTTATGATAACTTGCCAAAATTTATTGACAACAATACAATCTTTCTCTTTATATTTTACAAACAGACAATAAAAAATTTCATTCCTTACATTATTGTTGTCTCGGCTATACGCTGAGACAGCCTCAGAACTCTCAAATCTTGTGATCAAATTTGTAATGATGGAGCATCAATTTTTTGAAGAAAAATAATTAACGGTGATGAGAATTTTACCTTGCCAACTGTTCAAATCTTTTTCGATTGGAAGCAAAAGATGCCAAAATATTTTAACAATTTGGAAGGAAATATGGAAGAATCCCAACTTGATCAGTCGATTCCTCGGAGCCAAATTTAAGTAATACGTTCATCAATTATTGAATATAGCTAAATTTATGTCAAGCGTGCCTAAATTATTTAATATAAATAGATGGTGATTTTTCTTTTGTGTGTACGAGAGTTTAGAAAGAAAAAATTATATATATATTAGTGATACTTGGATGTTTGGATGAGCGAAATTTTTTCTATGACTAGAATATTTTTGTCTTTGAAAATTTGTGAATTTTCTTCAAATATTTTATTTGTGTCTTAGTAATAGTTTTTTGACCAAAAATAATATGAACAGATCAAAGAATTGATCTCAATTCCAACACTACATACATATTCATAGTTTCTAACATTTCTCTATTACTAATTCTTTTCTTTCACTACAAGTAATTAATGTATATCTATGTTTAGGTATTGAAGATTTGCTGCAAGTACTGAATACATATGCAGTCAAATCAACCTGACCTAACAGATATAAAATCTCTTACCTTGAATATTTGAAAAAAACACTTTTCTTCCTCTCTCTTTTTCAATCACATGTAAGAAAAATAAATAAATAAATAAGTAAAATTATTGTCATGCTTTCACATAATTTTCCCAATTTTTTAACAATACATTCTTATATTACTTTCCCAATAAATAAATAAGCTAGTGTTGAAGAATTAACACAAGAGTTCACTTGTTGTTTCCGAAATATATTGAGGATATGCCAATGTTTATATTACTTGTTAATTATTAATCAAATGTGATGAATTCACTCGAAAGCTTTTCATTTTGGGATTAAATATAGGGAAAATTGCACTAGTGATTTTGGATTTATTGTTTTATTAGAAACTTGATCCCTTCTTTTAAAAGGAGCAATTCGATCCTTACTAACGGAAATTTTCCAAATTTCTGTTAAATTGTCATCATGGTGATCCTTGCATATCTATCTTTTTGAAGCTTGATTTTGCTTCCAACTTGACATAACGTCCAAAAATATGAAATAAGACATGTTAGCAAGCGCAATGGATGCTAGGTAATTTTAATGAATTTTTGTATGGTTTCTGTAATTAATAACGAGTGCACAACAATAATAAGGGGTAGATGGAATTTGGTGTGAAATACATACCAATATTACATGTTTTAAAAAAAAAGCAAAGTTTCTGCAATACATTTCCATCATCATTTTTCCTAACAAAAAGCGGAATATTATGTGCTTAAAGTACATATCATCAAACTCTCAGCCAATCTTGAACGAATGAACCTCAAACATAACCACGCATGGATCTATCAGCAATTTCTTTAATTCTCCACTCTCTTCTACTGCTAATTCTTGTCCTAAATTTTGTTCTAATATTACCAGCTGCAGCAAACACCCTTTTAACAGACCATGACAGCTTGGTATACAAACAATGTTCAAATCAAACTTCAACAAATATCAATCTTTCTCACTCCTCAGAATTTTCCTCACTTTTTGAAGAATTTCTCATCCACTCCTCTCACTCTAAGTTCTATGAAACCAGCATTTCCAATGATCATATGGGTCCGATTTTGGGCAGGTTCCAGTGCAGAAATGATATCACCCAATCCGAATGCAGAAACTGCATGAAAAACTTCCCTGAACTGTCAAAAGAACTGTGCGGCTCAAACATACCCGTCCGAATCCAGCTTTCCGGGTGCTATATCCACTATCAGCCTGATGGGATCGAGACTTCTCGAGTTCAACTTCTTCACAAAACTTGCAGCAAATATAAAGTGAAAAAAAGCAGATTTGAAGAAGTGAAAGACGAAGCATTTGCAGCATTAGAAAGTGGGATTTTGAGTGGGAATGGATTTTATGAGACGACTTATGAATTAATCCATGTGATGGCGCAGTGTGAAGAAAGCTTGGAGGCCTGTGACTGTGGGGTGTGCGTAAGCAGCGCCGTGCAAGTAGCTGAGGAGGAATGCAAGTATTCTATTTCTGGAGAAGCATATCTAGATAGCTGCTTCATCAGCTATAGATACCATGGAGATGAGTTCGGCGGCTATTCCCACCAAGGTAAATTCAAATAAATAAATTTCTGCTGTTCAACTATTCAAGTTTTTTGTCCAGATAGTTTCACATGATATAAGAATATGCAAAATTCAAGTTTCAACGTCACTTATTTTAAAAATTGTTCACGTGTTAGACTTTTTTATTTATTTTTATTTTTTATTTTTAAAGAAATGAATATAGTCACCATTTTGAAAAATTTTAAGTCTGGTTTGATAGCAATTTATAAAATAGTTTATTAGTTGAGTTAAAATCAAATATTAATTTCAAATGTGTATCATATTTACTAATTATTATTCACATATTTCATGAAATCCATTGCTATTTCTTTTATTAACACTATTAATAAATTATTTATAAATCTGTGGAATGACAGCAAGTAAATAGACTATTTTAGTTGGATCACCTGACTTTAATTTTTTTTTGTTACAATTTAGCCCCTGTTTGAAAACCATTATTTGGAAAAAAAAAAAAATAGTTTTGAATGGTGATTTTAGGGAGAATGTGTGATTAAAAAGTAGGGAAAAATTTAGGGTTTACGTGTAGAATATTTTATTATGCAAATATGTGATTAAAAATAAGTATTTCAAAAAAAGTATTTTCAAATAATGGTTGTCAAACGGGGGCTTAGTTTCAATGTTAGTCATTATCATAGTCTCTTTACTTGATGTAACAATTGTAAGTGAAAGATACAAATTTACAACAATTTAACGTGGATTACGTTTCCTTAGGTCAATATCCCACCTAATCAGGAAAATGAATAGTGTTTCAAATCTGGCAGTATTTCATCCCACATCACACACTCAAAGCTCTATTCATTCCCAATTTCAAGATTTTGCAGCCACGATATTATTAGGTGGTGAAATAGTAACGAAAAATTGACGTTAATTGTACAATGTACTTAACATTTTTATGTCAATGCACATTTAAAAAAAGAAAATAAATGTTTGCACAACTTACATGAAGGGGTAACACTAGACTTGAACTTAATATATCGGATATCGTGTCATAGTAATTCATCAAAAAATTTAAATTATTAAACATGCACAGAACAATATGACTCGGCAGATATAATATTTCAGGACTCAAAACCCTAATCTTTTTAATAAAATTTTAAGAAATTTATTAATCAACAATGTCCTCTTTGACAGATGACAAGGGAATAGGAGGCAAGTCACCAAAATTTATAGCAATGGTGCTTGGTGGGATAGCTGCTTTAACATTGGGAATTGCGTTTTGTTATTTCATGAGATCTTGTGGAAAGAAAAAGGATGGTAAGTTTAGCCAAGTACATTAAAACATTTGTGTTTTTAATGCCTTTATTTTCTGACAACTAATATACTTCTCTTATTTTGTTGCTTATTGAGATATGAACTGTTCATTTTTTGTGCAGATTGGTGAAGAAACAAATAATAGGTTTGACCTACTTACATGATGACGCTTGGTGGATTACTGACTGAAGAAGGAAGTGCATGTCAATAATAGATATATATATATATATACGGTATTTGTTAATTTAGTATTTATCATATGAATGGGAAAAAAAAGATTAAAAATTTTCTTTGTTATGATCTTGCTTGATATTAAGGCGTCATTGTATGATTAGACTTAATTATTTCCTTCGAAGCATTGTGCGTAAAAGTGTAAAACAAACTGAGTCTAGTATGGCTGGATTTCCTAGCCCTCTATAATTTGGAGTGGTCCACTATGTCACAATTACATGAAAATAGCGGAAAAAGAAATGGGATGAGAATCATGACACGAAGTTTTGCTGTGACAAATCTCCTTCAAATAAATTTTGTTCCTTGCATTGGCTGCCAATATTACACCCCATTCATTTATAGTCAATTTCAAAGGATTAGTTAATCAAAGTCAATTAGGGACTTAAATGAAATAAATTATTTTATTGAGATCAATTTCATAATTGGCAATAATTGAGGATTTAAGATGGATTAATTTAAAGTTGGGGATGTACTTATCATTGGAAGTTATATTACCAAATGTCAAATTAATTGGAAGATGGGACATCCTTTACAAATATGGAATAGTGGAGTACAAGTGTTACACTTTAAAACCCATTTCTCATTTGTTTTACATGCACACACACCAGCAAGAAACCGACAGGAAGCAGAATTGCTAAATCAAAAATTCAACGGAGTCAAACATATCATGCTTAAAAAAAAAAAAAAAAAAAA
>CAIGRB010044283.1:75659-89657 GCA_903798255.1 Fraxinus quadrangulata
TATATTTTTCCACAGTTTTTCTTACGGGTGGTATGGTTCTTGTTAGCTTGAGAAGCCTGATGATTTCAGAGTTATAGCCACATGATGTGATTCATTTTGGTAGAACATGTAAAATGTATTTTGTGCCCATTGTGTTATATTCTTCATAAAATATTTGGTTTTGGCGCATATATTGTAGTAACTCATAGTCAGCTTTGATAGTGGATCGACACCTAATCAGCATCTACCATCGGCGCACATCACGTTTTAGATCAATAGGATGATTCGGGACGGATCGTGCCAGCCAACACGATTATCTATTTCCCATGATACGCCAACACGATTATTTATCTCCCATGATACGTTGTTTCTTTCAGAGTGAGTACTTCGGTATACTACCAACTTTATTGGTCAAACCAATGTATTGACTATTTAAGGTTTTCAATTGTATTGACTATTTTTTAGACAAAATAGATTATTATAAAAGAGTAGTACAAGTCCAGAAGTCTTTTGGGATGTTTTATAGATGAATTAGACGTTTCTGAGTTATGCTAGCCTCACGTCAAGCTGATGCTCAAGCATCCAAAATAGAATTATTGTCATCCGTCTGTCGTTTGAATGAAACATCTGTAGCTCGCGCACTTGAGCGACGTTACCGAGAAACCTTATGTCACGATTTTTAAGAGTTCTATTTATCATATACCATCCAAATATCTCTATACACTACAGCAAAAATAGTTTTTTGCAACGTTAAATAAAGTTGCCGAAAACCTTTCGCAATATGAGTATGTTGTAAATCTCGATGTTGTCTTAGAGTAGAAGGATACGACAACATTTTTGAGTGTTACCATAACCGTTTTGCAACATTTTTTGAACGTTGTGAATAACATTTTTCCAACGTTTTTTGAGTGTTGCTAATAACTTTTTTGCAAAGTTTTTTAAGTGTTGCTAATAACTTTTTCGCAACATTTTTTGAACGTTATAACATTTTACAACTTTTTTGCCTATTATTTATGCTTATATCTTTATTTTTTGCAATATTTTTTGACTGTTGTCATATGTCATTTTACAATTTTTTTTATTTGTACAGTAATTTGCACAAATCAACCAAAAAATGAGATAGGAGATGACTATTTCAAACAACTCCAATAATCATTATTAATTGTACTCCAAAATGTAAAAATTCAATAAATTTCAAAAAAAAAAAAAAAAAAAAGCGTGCACAACCTATGATTAACATACTAACGTGCACTGTTGTAGTGTTGATGATGGCACCTACCAAGAAAATTATTCCACCAAACAACATCGGCTTTCTTAGCCAAATTTCTTGATCATTGTTGATGCAAAAAAGGACACCACAAGGGTAGCCAAATAGAGGGAAGATGTAAAAAGTGTCAATCTGGCTATCAAACTTGCAGTATTGAATTGTTGATGTATCATCCATCTGCTTATGGTAAACATATGGAAATAATTTCTCCAGAAAAAGGCACCATGGAAGTAACTCCACCTGCATCAAGAAACTACTAGAATTCTTCTTGAATAATCAAAACCATGAAAAAGAATTACAAGGCTAAATTGTATACCTGATATACCAATATTGTATCCAAAGATTAATCCTCCCATAGCTGCACCCATTAAAGTTATTATCACATACAATGTGAGTTTTCCAAGGTACTTAGTAGGATCATCACCATGGCCACCCCGGCTAACCGCAATACCAACGCCACCCATCTCAGAATGCAGAAAAAGGAAGAGAAATTGAGATTAAATTGCATTGAAAACTCGAAACTGCATTGGTATACATAGAGCCTTGGAGGGACGAGAAAGACTTGTTTGTTTAGAAGTATAAATCAGATTAAAGCTGGGACTTGCCATAACAGAGTTTCCTATTCCTGGCCAAACATGGATGACCCACTTTAGGTAATTGAGCGCATGCTTTAATCCAAATAAATTCAAACTTTCTTTTCGTTTAGAAACCAAATAAGGTTAATTACCTAAAGTGGGTCATTTACAAAACGAAATTAACAATGTGCTAATACATGTTACAACAATTCTATTCCAGTAGGTCAATGTTTCTGATGAAAGGACAAGAGAAGTACATAAAATGGCCATAAAGTGTGCAATAATAAATTATGTCAAAGCAAGGGTATTTTCTACTAAAACAAATTTGGCACAAAGCATTCCTTCTTTATTTTATGCCAGTTTTAGTCCTTTTTACTCTTGGCTTTTCCTGTACTCACTCTCTTTCTCCAGCCTGTTGGCAGCATAAGAATTTGCATATTTATCCATCCATTCCAGTTCTTACACTATTGGACCTCACACTTTGAATCACGCCTTATTAGCCTTAGACGCTAACTTCGTCAAAGTCATTAACATCTCTTTCTCAAAGCTTTATTTATTATAAACACCATCTTCTTCACCATGTCCAACCTTAGCAAACAACTGTCTTCAGGACAATTAGTATGGGTAGCAACGATATCGGTACTTTTGTCTTAGATTTTGAAGGGGAAAATTTCCTTGGTGGTTTTGTTTGAAGCAACCTTTAGTTTGACACCAAGAACCAAGAGAGCAAGCTTTTTAACCTAGATACAGCTATTCTATTTCTTGATTCAATGAATCTGGATTCCAACTAATTCAATTCCGAACTAAAGTAGGCTTCTGGGAATGTTAAGTTTAGGGATTTCAGAATCCCTTGATTATAGTAATAGATCACAATCCATTAAATATGAGATTAGTTATCTATTAGTCAAATTTATGACAATAACTAACTCAAAATTTTCATTTCTTTTTCTTTATGCTTATTTTAATCAAATCCAAACCAATTTAAATTCAAAACTCAAACTAAAAGAAAATATCGTCAGCTTCTCCAAAAACAAAGCATCTAGCACCCTCCATCCACCGGCGATTGGAACAGAGGAGGCCAGGGGTGGATGAGTAGGCGGCGAAGGTGGGTCTTTTCCAAACTCTGACAGCTCAACTACCGACAATGGCTTAAAATGCGGCGGAGCGTGAGAAGCTGAAGAAAGGAAGGAGTAGCGATGAAGGCCAACATACGAGAGGACCTGAGTGAACGAAGGAGTTTCCCAGAGGATCTGAGTGAAGATCTGGAAGAAAAAGGCCAACCAGTTCAAGAGTGTCCTCCAAAGCTGTATTATCTGTAGCGCGTAAACTTCAGGCACCGCCAGCTCCGCCATGATAAATATATAATAATACTAGTTATTTTTGGAATCTGATGATAAAATTTCTCAAGTGTGTGGCAAAGATGTCCTCTGATAAATCACAGAATCAGAGGGTTTTGCACCGAGAACGAGAATATCATGGAAGCCCTGATGCCGTGCTGCCCATCTCTACTTCAGCTAGGGAATTCAGTGGTGGGAATGAGGTGGCAGTGGAAATGGTGGGATAGAAAGAGATTAGATGAAGGGAGGTGTGAATAGAGAGGAATGAATGGAGAGAGTCTCGAAGAGACGGAGGCGTGAATTAGTGTATGGTTTGGATTATTTTTTGTTTCTATCATTTGAGCCCGTATATAATTTAATTTGGGAAAAAAGAACAAAACTTTTTGCACGTTCACAAAATGTTGCAAAAAATAATCTTTTCGTAACGTTCAAAAAACGTTGCTAAAAGTGAATTTTTCGCGTCGCAACGTTCAAAAAACGTTGCAAAAATTAAATTTTTCGCAACAATTAAAAAAAGTTACGATTATGTTAGCAACATTTATTTAAAAAAAGTTGCAAAAGCTCAATTATGTTAGCCAATAGCAACATTCACTTGCTAAAATGTTACAATAGACTCTTTAGCAACATTTAATGAATGAATGTTGCCTTTTGAGCATTGCAAAAGGTCATTTTTGGTGTAGTGATATTATAAATGCCCAAGACCCACTTCATGAAAATTGTGGTTGATTATTATTTTCTACCTTCATAACATATTTTAGAGATCAACGAACAATTCTATATCGTCATGTCAATCAACCACAAGTTGGGAAAAACATCAAAATCAAATAATACAAAACACCAACTCTCTAGATATAATCAGGACTGTACTTTCTCAATAGCTTTTAGAGGTTGCAGAAGATTGAGGGATGTTGAACCAGAAGCACATGAAGAGTATAAGAAAAAGGTGTTCATGATGATCTACAGGGAATAGACAATTCCAAAATATCAGGAACATGTGTGAGTGAAGCACGTTCCAGTTGGTCTTAAAAATTGCAAGAATTAGATCAGCAAGTCTAATGTGTTTTCTAGGCTGTATCATATGGTAAATTTTTATTGTTTATAGTGAAAGTTATTGGCTTGGTCCCAAAGTTTTTAATCCTTTGAAGGATTTTTCTCTGTCAAATTTTTTTGGGTTATTTACTATTTTATTTACTATTGCGGCAATTCAACAAATGATAAAATTGATTTGATTGACTAACATCTAGAATAATTAAAATGTGACTTGTTATTTTTCATTGGTAATTTTAATTTCGCGTTATTCACCTATTCGTCCCTTTCTAGGTGATTTTAGGGTTAAACTCGTAACTTTCAATTGGTATCAAAGGCCAAATTCGATTCGTCCCCCTAGTTTTCTAGATGAGTAGTTCATTGTCTGTCTCGCCATATTTTGATGGACGTAACTACGTCTATTGAAAAGTTAGAATGAGTGCCTTCTTAAAATTGATGGATAAGCGTATTTGATTAAGCGTAGTGAATGGTTGGACGGCCCCTTCTAGCACCGTCCCCCACTCTTATAGCTAATTGGTCAATGACTAATTAGTTGAGTGTAATTAGAATAGTAAGGTTTTACATACTTTATTTATGGTCGCGTCACCAGAAGAATTTAGAAATGTGTCTAAATGTAAGGTTGCTAAAGAGGTTTGAGATATTTTACAGGCCACACATGAGGAACCTAATATCCTATGTCAACTAACTTGGAGTCATTGGCCTAAAACTGGTTACAAATTCGTTTAATAGAGAAGGGTTTGCACATAAAATGTGAAAAGTTGAAAAGAAAAATGATAAGTTTAAAGAAAATAGAAATTGTCCAATAATGTATATGCTCAAAGTCTGGAGGAGAAAAGAATAATTATACAGTAAAAATGAGCTTAATTTATAGGCTCTCATATGAATTATTGGTTTGAATTTCATTATTAGGGGAATAAACTTATTTTATAGTGATATTTAGCATGCCATTTCTCACAAATTTAAAGTTCGGAGTTTTACTCACAAAGAATTAGTAGCATTTATATACATGAGTCACTTATACAATTTACTATATTTTAGACTTGAATTGAGTATGTGATAACGTTTATTGATCATTGATTATGCTTTTGCATGCTATCAACAACATCTTTGAGTTATTATATATTGTTGATTTAGTTTTCTTCTTCATTTGTGACAAAAAATAATGATGTCATTTTATTTAACTGCAGTTTAAGGAGAATTTGCAGTAAGGGAGAGATGATTGTATTTCATGCATTCCATATCATTTTGAATGCTTAGTCTTTTTGAGTTTTGATGGTTTTTGATATTAATGTTTCAGTTGCTGATTTGATTAACATTAGTATTACTTCTCAATCTAACTAGTATATTTATGTTAACTTGTTTCAATTGTTATATTTCCTATTTCATGTGCTTTTATACTTGGATTTGAGTTGTCGATTTCACGAAACAGGTTTAACAAGGAACGTAAGAGGTAGAAATTCAGTTTGAGTATAGGTAGATTAATTTTGTTTTTACTTCCTTGACTTGTATTGTATAATTTTGTCACAAATGATTATTATAAAAGAGTTGTAAAAGTCATGAATCTTTTGGGATGTTGTGTAGATGAACTATGAATCTTTGGGTTCGAGTATGGAACATGGAGAAAGTCGCCAAAATTATGCTAGCATGTCGTCAAACTGATGCTCTATCGTCCAAAACAAAATCATTGTCACCCGCTTGTCGCTCATCTGTGCTCGAGCAAAGGGTATTATTTGAGATACACCAGTTTGTGATTTTCATGAGTTCTATCTATCCTATATTACCCCAATACCTCTATATTATAAATACCCAAGCCCCACTTCGTGAAAAATGTGGTTGATTATTATTTTCTACATTCATAACATTCTTGGAGATCTACCTACAATTCTACATCTTAACATCGATCAACCACAAGTTGGGAAAACATTAAAATCAAATAAAGATAGCACAAGATCGATAGCAAAGTTATGCCAATGGTAGAAGAAAAGACTTGCAATTTCAAGTGGGTGATAAAGTTTTTCTGAAAGTAGCACTGATGAAAGGTGTATTGAGATTTGGTAAGAAGGGAAAATTGAGACCACGGTTCGTTGGACATTTACAAATTTTTGAAATGATTGATATTGTGGCTTCTGACTTACCTTACCAGCTGAACTCATGCAGTGCATACTGTATTCCTTGTTTCCATGTTCAGAAAATATATTCATGACCACGATCATGTGGTGAGTCATCAGATATTGAAGGTAAAAAAAGACTTGTTATATGAAGAAGCCCCGACTATGATTTTGGATAGAAGTGTGCACTACTAAGAAATAGATATGTCCCCTTGGTCAAGGTTCAATAACAAAATCATGGACTTGACGAATCAACTTGGGAGAAGGAAGAGGTGCTTCAGATCAAGTATCGAGATCTCTTCAATTAGCCAAGGTAATTTTTAAGCACAAAAATATTTTCAGGAAGGAGAGTTGTAGGCCTGAATTTATTGTGTCACATTTTATATTATATGATATTATTTTAATCATTTAGTTAAATTTAAATATTACGTTGGAGATGTTATTTTTTATAAATATGTATTTATATCTGTAGATAAAGTTATAAATATATAATTATATATAAAATATTAACTCACGTGTCTTTCAAAATCTCTCTCTATATACATATCTACTTCTATTTTTCTTTTATTCTTCAAATATCTTGCAGTCGTAAGAGCACTAGCACTTAACTTTTAAAAAAATTGAAAATTTCAAGAGGCACAAAAATCTGCAAATTTTGTGAGCATCAAATCAAGATTTTCGAAGGTTTAAGGTAGGATAATGATGTGCGATTGGTTCGTCCTGTTTAATTTTATCATTTCTTGTTGATAAATGTTATGCTAATGAATTGATATTGATATGATATATGGTAATAGTCATTTGATACAAATGATATGATATATTATGAGCTCTTATCGGATTCTAAATATATGATATGACGGTATGACTATTTTGATGTATGAATTGATACTTTCATTAAGGATTGCACCAATACTCGTCATATTGAATATTTTCATATACTCACTCTTTTTCCATATTTCTCATAGTTTAGAACACATCTTGGTTGATGGGCGATAAGTTGTTGTTGTGCTTGAATTCATTTGACTCAATAAATTAAATTCGGTATAACGTGACGGAAGATTTTATTTCCAGCATTAATTTTAGCCTTATTATCATATGTACCTTTTATTTAGGATTTTGAAACATGATTTATTTGGTTATAAATTTCAGTTTGTATTAAATTATATTGGTGGAACCAACATTTTATTATTTGTCTATGAAACGTGATATGCATGAAATTTTTAGGGGATTAGTTGCTGGAACTTATTATGAGAAAAGTTATGAAATGGTATTCATTGGAATTCTCGTCAACTGCAAATTAAGGGCACGTTTTGCATCAAATAATTTTCGTCCCAATGTAATATTGCTTGAATGGACTTAATCAAGTAATTAATTGAATTATAAGTTAATTAGAGGAAAGTTGTGTCAGAAACCATTTTGACTTACATGCACACTAGCATATTTTTGTATGTGCCTCTGCATAAGTGTGAAGGCTCTGTCTTGTTGAATCTCTGTCTCATTTTTCTATGTCAAGTGCAAAATCATATAATTAATTATACTCTTATTGACAATGTCACTTGTGTGTTACCCATATCAATTTCTTTGTAATGACGTGGCGTTTTCCCTAGCCGTTCTCTTATTTATTGTCAGCTCTTTCAAAGCCGAACCTATCTTAGTCCTCATAGATTTCTATCGCTTTCCTAATATTGAAATACTTGACCTCTCCTTAAAAGAGCCTTAAGTTGAATTCTGATACTAACTTACGTCTATTTTAAGGAGATGTCATGTGTTCGAATTTTGGAAATATGATATAAATCCATTAGATGTAAAATGGGTTAAACTCTTTTAAAGAGGACAATACATAAGAGAACAGTTGGAAATGAGGCCAAGGTCGTTGACCCAACTCCGTTACCAATGCCTCTACATTTGCCATTTAATATTATAGATGAATAATGTTTATGTTGCCACGTCAAGCGTAAAATAATTTGAACAAACAAATTTAAACACACTTTGATTTACAAATAATATCACGAATTGAAAAATCAAATATTAGTTGATTCTTCTCAAAGAATATCAAACTCTTGATCTTGACCGCACAATTGTTTATTGCAATGAATACAGATTAGAACCCAAAAATTGGAAGAAATCCAATATTGGGATAATTTTCATTCAAAACTCAATGACTTTAATTAAGCCTACAACTCTTATTTAAAGCAAAATAACAATAACGACTAAAATTTAGATAAATTCTAGATAATAACTAAAACTGAATAATGACAAAAAAAAAATGCCTAATCGAAATTGAATTATGAATTTATTTAAGAGCGAAATACTAACTAAAAGATAAAAACTTCTAATTATAATAAAATACAGATAAATTTGCATAAAGTTAAATTGAAACAAACACATTCAATCTTCATCAGTTTGCCTCCAACATAATCACCACAAACCAAAACCAAATCTAGCCCGTAGAAGACCCTAAATCCAAGAATCCGACTATCACCAAAATGAGATCTAAAATTTGAGATCTAGTTTCGCGTGATGGATAGAATCAACATGTGGCGACATGCTAAAATGGATTGACAACTACGTTGTGGAGGGGATCGAATGAAAGAAGAAGAAAGTGAAGAGAATAATTGGTAAGAGACGACGGTGGCAGGTTTTAGGGTTGGCAACAACAACGGCAGGCGGCAATAGTGGATAAATTGAGGGCAATGATTTCACAAGGTTGGGGTCGAGAATTTCAGTATATCTTGAAAACTAGACACGGGATTATAATCCCTACTATTTTAAAAGAGTGAACCCACTATTTACTATTCATTTGTGAAGCATTTTTATTTCCTATATTCTTCCCACTGGTTGCCTACAATTGTTGACTAAGCAAAAAAATCCCTACTATTTTGTTTTTTTCAAGGAAAAACTCGTTTTCTCCACTGTGGCACCCACCAAGTACTATTCATTTGTGAAGCATTTATGTTCCCAATTGTATCCCCCCAAAATTGAAATGAAAAGGGTAATATGGACTTGTTGTTGCCTACAACTGTTGACTAAAAAACGAAAAGAATAATTGACAAAGGTTTTTATATATTGTTATTCAATGCGCGACATGGGATTTAATATGGTCTATAAAAAAATGCTCAGTCGAATTGCACTGATGTGACCAGGGGTAATTTTTAAAAATCACGTACAATAAAAGTTGGCGAGATTGAAAAAAAATGTTCTGATTATATATTGTTATTCGATGCTGGCCAGGGATAATTTTTAAAAATCACGTACAATAAAAGTTGGCGAGATTGAAAAAAAAAATTTTTTGATTATAGATGCGCAACATGGGTTTTAATATGGTCTACAAAAAAAAAGTTTATTTGAATAATAAATGGTTGTGGTTGCACCTACGTGGCTAGGGGCAAATTTGTAGAAATCACGTACAATAAAACTTGACGATATTATTGGAAAATTTTTTTTTTTGATTACGGATGCGCGACGATGGGGTTAAATCTATGATAGCTAGGACTACTTGGTTAGTAAGCTCAATATGAAAATGGTTTAATTGATTAATAAATGGCTGCGGTTGCACCGATGTGGCTAGGTAATTTTTAGAAATCATGTACAATAAAAGTTCGCAAGATTGGGAAAAAAAAGTTTTGATTACGGATGCGCGACATGGGTTTCAATATGGTCTATAAAAAAAATGCTCAGTTGAATAATAAATGGTTGTGGTTGCACCTATGCGGCTAGGGGCAAATTTTTAGAAATCATGTACAATAAAATTTGGGGATATTGGAAAAAATAAATTTTTAATTACGGATGCGCGACGATGAGATTATTTTTGCAAATGAAGTAGAATAAAACTTTATAAACAAATAACGACAATATGGGATTTAATATGGTCTATAAAAAAATGCTCAATCGAATAATAAATGGTTGTGATTGTACCGATGTAACGAGGAGGTAATTTTTAAAAATCATGTACAATAAAAGTTGGCAAGATTGGAATTTTTTTTTCCTGATTACGGATGTGTAACATGGGTTTTAATATGGTCTACAATAAAATGTTTATTTGAATAATAAATGGTCGTGGTTGCACCTATGCGGATAGGGGCAAATTTTTAGAAATTGTGTACAATAAAACTTGGTGATATTGGAATTTTTTTTTAATTACGGATGTGCGACGATAGGGTTAAATCTATGATAGCTAGGACTATTGAGTTAATAAGTTCAATATGAAAATGGCTTAATTGAATAATAAATGGTTGTGGTTGCACCGATGTGGCGAGGGGGTAATTTTTAGAAATCATGTACAATAAAAGTTGGCAAGATTGGAAAAAAAAATGTTTTCATTATGGATGCGCAACATGGGTTTTAATATGGTCTATAAAAAAATGCTCAGTTGAATAATAAATGTTTGTGGTTGCACCTATGCGGCTAGGGGCAAATTTTTAGAAATCATGTATATGTACAATAAAATTTGGCGATATTGGAAAAAAAAAATTTAATTACGGATGTGCGACGATGAGGTTAAATCTATGATTACGGATGTGCGCAACAATGATGTTATTTTTACAAATGAAGTAGAATAAAACTTTATAAACAAATAACGACATTTGTTGCATAAAAAAAGGCTTAATTTTATTGTTTCAATAAAACTCTTTTTATGATAGCTAGGACTATTAGGTTAGTAAGTTCAATATGAAAATAGTTTAATGGAATAATAAATGGTTGTGGTTGCACCAACGTGGCTAAGGGGGTAAATTTTAGAAATCATGTACAATATAACTTGGCAAGATTGGAAAAAAAAATTCTGATTACGGATGCGCGGCATGGGATTTAATATGGTAAAAAAAAATGCTCAGTTAAATAATAAATGGTTGTGGTTGCACCTATGCAACTAGGGGGAAATTTTTATAAATCATGTACAATAAAACTTGGCGATATTGGAAAAAGAAATTTTAATTATATATGCGCGACGATGGGGTTAAATTTATGATTACGGATGCATGACAATGAGGTTATTTTTACAGGTGAAGTAGAATAAGGGGAAATTTTTAGAAATCATGTACAATAAAAATTTCTGATTACGGATGCGTGACGATGAGGTTATTTTTACAAATGAGGTAGAATAAAACTTTATAAACAAATAACTACATTTCTTGGGTTAGTAATCTACATATGAAAAAGGCTTAATTTTATTGTTTCAAAATAAAACTCGTTTTATGATAGGTAGGACTATTGGGTTAGTAAGCTCAATAAGAAAATGGTTTAATTGAATAATAAATGGTTGTGGTTGCACCGATGCGGCTAGGGAGTAATTTTTAGAAATCGTGTATAAGATTGGAGAAAAACATTCTGATTTTGGATGTGCAGCATAAGATTTAATATGGTCAATAAAAAATGCTCAGTTCAATAATAAATGGTTGTGATTGCACCTATACGACTAGGGGCAAATTTTTAGAAATCATGTACAATAAATATTGGAAAAAAAATTTAATTAAAGATGTGCGACGATGGGGTTAAATCTATGATTACGGATGTGCGACGATGAGGTTATTTTTACAACTGAAATAGAATAAGGGGAAATTTTTATAAATCATGTACAATAAAACATTATGATTACGAATGCGCGACGATGAAGTTATTTTTACAAATAAAGTAGAATAACACTTTATAAACAAATAATGACATGTCTTGGGTTAGTAATCTACTTAAACAAAGGCTTAATTTTATTGTTTCAATAAAACTTGTTTTATGATAGCTAGGACTATTAGGTTCATAAGCTCAATATGAAAATTGTTTAATTGAATAATAAATGATTGTGGTTGCACCGATGCGGCTAAGGGGAAATTTTTAAAAATCATATACAATAAAACTTGGCGATATTGGAAAAACAAATATTATGATTATGGATGTGCAATAATGGGGTTAAATTCCTATTTATGGATGCGCAATGATGGGGTTATTTTTACAAATCAAATAGAATAAAACTTTATAAACAAATACCGATATTTCTTAGGTTAGTAAGCTAAATAAAAAAAGGCGTAATTGAGTAATAAATGGTTGTGATTGCACTGATGCGGCTAGGGGGAAATTTTTAGAAACTATGTACAATAAAACTTGGCGATATTGGAAAAAAAAATTTGCTATTACGAATGCGCGACAATGAGGTTAAATTTCCGATTACGGATGCCCGACGATGGGGTTATTTTTAAGTAAATTCAATATGAAAATGGCTTAATTAAATAATAAATGATTGTGGTTGCATCGATGCGGCTAGATGGTAATTTTTAGAAATCATGTACAATAAATCACGGCCAGATGGGAAATTTTTTTTTCCGATTACAAATGCGTGGCGATAGGATTATGTTTACAAAAAATAACGATATTTGAATAATAAATGGTTGTGGTTTCATTGATGCGACTAGGGCATAATTTTTAGAAATCATGTACGATAAAACTTGGCGAGAGTGGAAAAAAAAATTCTGATTACGGATGTGCGACGATAGGATTACTAATAAATAGTTGTAGTTGCACCGATGCGGCTAGAGGGAAATTTTGAAATATCATGTACAATAAAACTTGGTGATATTGGGAAAAAAAATTCTGATTAAGAATGCATGACGATGGGATTATTTTTTTACAAAAAAAAAAAAAACCAATAAATGGAAAAAATGCTTAATTGAATAATAAATGGTTGTAGTTGCACCAATGCAGCTAGAGGAAAATTTTTAGAAATCATGTACAATAAAACTTGGCGATATTGGGAAAACAAATTTCATTACGGATGTGCGATGAACTAATTCGTAGGCATTACGGCTTATTTGGAAAACATAAATTGTAGTTATGTGGGTGCAACTAAGGAATTATATTTATAAATTAAATACAATAAAATTTCTTATAATATATTTATGATGTTTAAAAAAAAAAAAACTGCTTACCATGGAGACATTGTAGGTTGAAGAGGAAATTCAGAAACATTACGGCATATTTGGAAAAAAACAAGAATGTAATTGTGATGTTGCAACTAGAAAAAAATTAAAACATAAATAAAATAAAGCATTAATAAAATATAATTATTCACTACTTTTAAAAAATTAATTACATAAAACAGTTATTAATTAAAAAAAAAATTCATGGTGCCAAATAGAAATCATGTCTTCGGATATGACGATGATATATTACCATGTCTCCATGACATCTAGACACATCGTATCTCCAGATGTGAAGGAGACATAGCATCATATGTCCAATTTTACTAGAGACACTTTGCCATGTTCTCCGCGACATCCGAATGTCACGGAGACTATGCTCCACGTCTCCATCACATCCGGAGACATGAGCGCTATGTCTCCGTTTGTGGATGTCACAAAGTGAAGGTACCGTGTCTCTGGATGCCACGGAGAAAATGTGCCGTGTCTCTGTGACATCCGGAGACATGGAAGCCGTGTCTTCGTGTCCGGATATCACGGAGACACGGTACCGTGTCTCAGTCACATCCGGAGACATGGGTACCATGTTCCCGTGTCCGGATGCCACGGAGACGTGGTGCTGTGTCTCCGTGACATCCGGAGACATTGGCGCGACGGATGTCACGGAGACATAAAACCATGTCCCCAGCTTCAACGGAGACACGGCGCCTGTCTCCGTGGCATCCAGAGACATGGTGTCTCCGGAGGTAAAGGAGGTATGACGCCATGGATCTATTTCTCCAT
>CAIGRB010044310.1:17655-45787 GCA_903798255.1 Fraxinus quadrangulata
TTCCTACAAAATAGGGATAACTTTTTTAAGTACAAGAATTGTCCATTAACTCCCAAAGTCAAAAGAATTGTTGAGAGAGTGAGAATTTGGGAAGATAGATACAACTTTTGCTGCCATGACAGCTTTACAGCTGTTTAGCAGGAGGAAAAAATAAAGAGTGGAAGAAATAAAGAAAATTCATGTGCTTTCTTTATGATAAAACAAAAAAATTAACAAGCAAAAAGGAAGAAAGACACCAAGTCAAAATTACAAAGTTTAAATTCAACAATTATTGGGTGGGCACTCGAGCCATGTTATGATATTTCATTGTTTTGAGACTTGGGACCTCAGACTACAACCCCCCACACCTATACACGTAGTTTCTTTTGCGATAAAATGTCAGTTCTAATGTAACTCCAAAAAAGTCACAATCTAGGGGATGCTTGCTTGAAAAAGTAAATCGGTAAAATTAGTTTCGATTCACTTGGACTCTCACGAAACTAACATATTCATGCACTGTTTAAGAGAGGTTTAATTTTCAATTTTTCCATATAATGAAATCGAATTTGAGATAGTTTCGATCAAACAAATCATTCGATCTAATCTAATTCTTAGAGCACGGGTCTAGACGTTGATCATTCATTTTCCTCGGAATTCTCCTATCGAGGACTCGGGGGGCTTATTATTGTGGTCTTATGCATTCACATTTCTCAATCTTGTTTTTATAAAGAATTGTGTCATAATATTATGAATTAATTACACTCAAAATAACAAAACATTTCAAGATCGTTAAGAGTTGATTCATTTTGAACTTCATGGTAGATACATAACTTCACGAAACTGTTAAAAGTTAAATTAATGGAGCCGCCCTCCCCTTGATAAACTTAGTTCATGTTAGACCATTATTTTTTAAAATTCATCTTTCCTTAAATTCATTTTCAATCATACACTCTGTGGGGCCTAAAACTTTTATCGAAAGTTGATAAAAAAATATTTTTTATCAAAATCAAATAGATTCATACTCTGTTATGATTGATTGATTTGAGTTTTCTAATACATCCCAATATCAAAAATGGTGATCATCTCTCCATTTTCTATCTTCTTTGCTTGACCTTAATGCAAAGGTACAAAAGTAGGACAAAAGAGATCGTCCACAAACTCAAAGATTGTGTCCCCCAAACTCAAATCCTATAACCTTTTAACTCTTTGTAATCATGGAGTTCTCCATTCAATTTCTCTTTTTTATTTTTTTTCCATTCTTTTTTCCCTCTATCCAAGGAAGAATTACTTTTCTTTTATCAGTATGGAAATGACGTAATACTCGATAGGTTTGCAAGTGAGCATGACGTCCACAAAAAAAATTGTTTCAAGCCCGTGACACACATTTCATGTCAAAATTCGTACTTTGACAATTTATCATAAAAGTTCCCTCCATCATAGTAATAACACTACTATTTGTGTTTCAAGTGCTCCTCCAAGCTTATAAAGGATTGCACGTGCTAGCGCACAACAGTTGGAAAGTCGTTGCTCGATGGCTTCATTTGACCATCCAATATATAATTAATGACATGTTTATACTATACTAAGTTAAACATATTTAACATGATTCGAGATAAAAAAGAAATTAAAATATTATTTATTTTCACATATTTTAATTTAAAATGTATATTTCTTACTCAATTATTGATTCTAGACTTGTTCATTATAGTCAAATGAGAGACAAAATGCATGCAGTAGAAATTATGTAAATTTTTGACCGAAATGAGTGGGAACATTAGCAAAATGACGATCGACGGCTATCATAGTGAAACCGATCCATTCTAAATAGGAAAAAAAAATAAAAGAAAAAAGCATTTCAAGAAACTTATAATTGCAAAAGCAATTATTGCTGTGATCATTTGGTTTCCCATTTGACTATGTTATGGCATTGACTGGGAGAAAGAAAGAAATCAATCACTCCCTTTTACGAAAATAAATTTTATAATATATTTAACTAGTTCAATTATAAACTAAAATTGAAAAATAAACAAGTAAATAATTAACTCTGTCCTAGACGTCATTTTTCTTCAAAGAGATTCAAGTTATTTACGATTAAATAAAATCGAGTACAATCAAACTTTTATATCGAGGAATTCATCCCATTCTAAAGTCATATGGGCGGACTCTCGAAACAAAGTCTTAAAATTAGATCATAATTAATAAGAGTAAACTTTTAATTTCCGATTAATAAACGGAACTCTATATCATCAAGATTCAAGCTCTTTCTCAAGTTTTTTTTTTCTTTTCTAGAAGTCAATTTCTTTTGGAACAGAAAGTTTATTAGATCAAGTCTAAGTTTATTGATCTATTTTAGAAATTGAGAGAAAGAACATTTTTATTTATTTTTAATTCGCCTTTTCATTTGCAAGTCATATTATATACTACTCAAGGAAAAAGAAATAAATTTTGCAAGTGCCATCTAAGTTAGTCCGTATCGGTCAACTAGAAATGAAAGTTATTGAGGAGCTAGACCAAGCCCTCATTCGAAATCAAAAGAATAGGGAACACATGGGCCTTAACGATTGCAGTGGCAATATTTAAAGCGTGATGGATCGAGTCAAATTGAGGAGCTTGCTGTGGAGATGGTTTCTAATCCTTGAACCGAATATGTCACCTGGCGACTCTGGTCGAACTCCAAATCTCTTTGTGAGTATATTCATGTTAATTAACCTATCTTACCTAAAAATTTAAATGGTTGGAGAAAAAGAAAATTATATTCATAAAGGTAATCATTCAACATAGCCATACTGGCAAATGAGCGGTAGCCATGCATGCATGCATGTGTTGAAACTTGAAACTTATGTGGTTACGTTCAAAATCAGTAAAAGGACAGTGAAAACCAAAGTCAAAAGGGTTTGAAGTTTGGACTATGTAAGATATAGCAATCAATGGGGAATATGTTTTTAAGGTAATAATTATTAAATTACTGTCCATACAGATTACTGCATCTGGATTCTTAACCTTGAACTCAACGGTATAGATACAAGGATTAGTAATGCCTCCCCAACAAGGTCAAACCCCCATACCCCACTGCCGACAGCTTTTGCAACTGGTTAACCACTTAGTTGAATTACACCATACTATGTCGCATCACCCCCAAACTACTTGGATAATGTTACTTTGTTAGAAGAATTAAGCTGATGCAGTGACAGTAGAGGTTGTCACGGGAGATGATTGGATAGATAAATTGATTGTGTTTTTATTAGTTCAATAATAAAATATTATGTGATATTATGTGAACTATTATGTCAAACTTTTTATTCATATAGCATGATTGAAAATGCTTGCAAGAAAAAAAAATGATAGATGAAGGATGGATGTGTGTAACATGTACTAGACACCCTTACTTTTTTATATAATTTATTTTGTATGAGGATGTGTACGTTTATTTTTAATATATATTTTCACTCTCTTTACATTTCTTCTTACGTACGTGGGACCAACAATTAGTACAATTCACAAAGCGATAGAGGTGCTCTTCTCTTCGTCTTACTTAGAGATAGACCACATGTATTCATTCAAATTTTATTTTCAATGGATTTATATGTACCAAAATGTCTCTCTAGCTAGAGTAGGGGTGGCAATGCTCAGCTCAGCCCTAATTAGCATAAGCTCGTGGCTCATCTGTAATGCTCGGCTCGTTACTAGAGGGGCATGCTCAGCTCGCGAGTTCCTCTTTTTTTTTTAAATTAAACTCTCATTCTTTATTCGAACTTGAGACCGGCTACTTAAATTTCGAGTAGACGGAGTTAAAAATTATACACGAATAACTTATTTCATGTAAAAAAAAATTAAAAATGGTATATAAAATAACAAATTTTGATTAATATGGTTAAATTAAATATCACTTACCTGACGACTTGCAATTTCGACAAATTTATCTTGCAATCGAAAATGAGCGTTTTCACAAAACTTTACGCACATTAATTTTTCCGAAATATCTTCTTTGAATCGGCTCCTGACCTCGAACAAAATCCTCTTACCTACACTAAAAACAGACTCTGAAATTACGGTGCTAATCGGAGGAGTTAGTAGGTCTTTTGCAATCGCAGAAACCATTGGTAATCAACGTTCGTACTTTCGTCGGAATTCAATTATTCTTCTGAACTTTTTTTATTGTTTTGTTATAGGCATATTATGATTAAAATAATCAATTAATTTAACAGGCAATTCATTTGAACTTGTGTCGGATGTTTGATTACATGAGGTAAAAAAATTATTACTAGATGAACTTATTGCATTTGCATCATATATATATACGTGTTAAAGCCTTGGAATAAAGTTAATATTTCTGCGCGTCTTCTTCAATATCAATGGGAGAAGTAGGTGCAGATGGTACCCGACTAATATTTGCATCATTCGTTCTACATATAATCGATGCATTTCACATAAAATTTGTTCTAAATTTCCATAACTAATATGTGTATTAAAATTTAAAACTCTTGAAATCTAATCAATTGTATATTTAGTACCTGATAAATTTAGGGATAACAAAAAAATAAGACAAACTCGATACCCACAGGGCCCCGCCTCGAATGATTCGAGAATAACCCACTTAATCGGATATTCGGGGCAGGGACTGGGCGGGGAATTTTTCGCGAGGGCGAGGGGTGGGGGTGCTCCCCCCTCCCCCCATTTAATTAATTTTTTTTTTTTAGAATTCAATACTTTAAATAAAAAAATTTCGTGAAATTTTATTAGTTCTAATAAAAAACTTGCAACTAAAATTATTTGTCTAAGTATAATGAATATAAAATTATTTGTTTAAGTATAATGAATGGGACAATAAAAATAAATTATCAAAAACTTTAAAAAAAATTAAACGGGATATTAAAAAGGGCAAGGGCCCCGCCCCGCCCCGCCCCGCCTTGCCTTAAACTGATAAATGGGCAGGGAATTGCTTGCGCGCGGTGGGGGCGGGGGAGATTGTCCAAACCCATCCTGCACCGTTGCCATCCTTAGATAAATTGTATCAAGAGTCCATGATGCATGCTAAAAGAAATAACATAGGCAAATCTTCTAGATATTTTCTAAACTTTAATTCCATTGAATATATAATTGCACTAAAATCGAGGTCATTTTTGTATTTATGAAAAGCCCTTGTAATTATATAAAAACATTCAGGCACCATACAGCTAGTGTGATAGTAAATTTCAGATAAAATATTTGTAGGATCATAAAAACTTGTCAAATTTCTTTAAATTTTAAAAGCTAAAACCCAATCGGATTCATTCAAAATAGTTTCATCATCGTTTCTAAATGCCATTGTTATAAAATTCAATTATTAAATGTTCAAAACATTCACATGATTTTAATAATAAGTAAGTAGGATTTTTTCTATGCCCTATGTCACTAACAAATTCCACACAAAATTCCCCAAAAACTTATTTTCTAGTAGGTGAAATGGTAATATATACTATTGCATCCCTAATTTTTTTAATTTCATTCTTAATATATTTCAAATTATCATGCACAATTAAATTAAAAATATGGCACACATATCGAATATGAAATAAATAATCACCGAAATTGGGTTTCAATACCCTACACAATTTATCAATAATTATCTTATTAACACTAGTATTGTCGAATGTAATGAAACGAATTTTACTCTCACAATGATATTCTCTAATAATGTTCATAATAGCATTATATATATTGTTAACATTGTGAGGGAATTCAATAATTTTAAAAGCAATAATTTTTTTATGCAAATATCAAAGTAAGTCTATGTAGTGAGCAGTTGCAGCTATATAAACTCTTTTATTAATCCATTTCTATATATCTGAAATTAAAAATATAACACCCTCATATTTTTTTTAAAATCGATAATCAATTGTTCTTTTGTATGAAGAAAATATTTAATTGTATCTTATCGAAGATTATTTCGACTTACCCCGACTTACATCGGTTAAAGATATTCTTTCATGTACGCGACGAAATGTTGGTTGTCCGCTATTACTAGAGACAACTCAGCAGCGGCAACGGAGTTTATCATTCCAGTTCGAGCTTTCTCCTCCGAATATATCCACATGGATAATGGCGAAGAAGTGGAATCGGCGCCTGAACTACCAAATTGCAGTTGCATTCGACCGACAGCAAAAAGCTCATGTTTGGTCGCACATACTTTGTAGTAACGATTGAGGTGGGTGGCATCAATATCTTTTTGTCATGTCAATCGTTGTTGACAATATTTACAAACTGCTTTAGACTATGAGAATCCATCGACCACACGACCCGTTATGTCACGCAGTGAGAATGCTTATCTCCACATTCGACATGACAAACAAGCTAACAGCTAGGCGTGATGCCTATTTTACCAAAGAGTGTATTAATGATATGATCATGTGTACGTATTCTTCATAACAACCTACTTATAGCGTGCGTGTGTGCCAGTTGTTCGAGCTTGCAGGCCTAAGAATGAGGGAAAGGCGGCCTTGAGGAGTAGTACCTCAAGAGCCAAACTCGCGGTCTGTGAAAGTTGGTATCAGAGTGGGTCCGCTCGAGCATGCGGTGTTGTTAGTGACAATGTCGTGTGTTCTGGCAGAGAAAAGATTTTGGGCCACGGATCGTGTCAATAAGTTGGCAAAACACGATGAAGGAAGCTGTGGGGAAGATAGATGAAAAAGGACAGTGTAGCTCAATTGCCTAGTTGTCTTTCAAGGAGTTTCGAGGAGCTCACATTACAGGGCACAATGACGAAGATTGTGTATTTAATTCGACATGCGTTGAGGCGCTACGATTTTTAGGCCGACCACCCGAGGAATAATGCTCAGAGGGACAGAGGGTGAGGTTGGTTTCGGAGGCGGTAAGTACAAGTTACTACAGGTTTGTGAATGCTCGTCCATGTGGATGGACATTTCATTGTTATTCTTGCAATGAGACGGATGCGTGTTGATGTGAAACTCACTTCTCAGTACGAAGACGTAAGCGAGTTCAAATGGGGGATAATGTGAAGCAGTGAGAATACTTATCTCCCAATTCGAAACGGCAAGCAAGCTAATAGCTATGTGTGATGCCTATTTTATCAAAGAGTGCACTAATGATATTATCATATGCAGGTATTCTTCCTAACCTCCTATTCATAGCGTGCGTCTGTGCCAGTTATTCGAGCTTGTCGACAATCCTACTCATAGCATGCGTGTGTATCAATTGTTCGAGTTGTCGGCCTAAGAATGAGGAAAATGCGACCTTGAGGCGTAGTACCTCAGAAGCCAAACTTACGGTCCGTGAAATGTTGGAATCAATTGAAAGTGATCCCAACATTTTGCCTTTTTTTTTTCCCTTTCGTTTCCCTTTTGCATCGAGAATATCTAATACATATTCATCCTCATGTTCCGCTTCGAGAGCATCAACGTCATCTAAATCAATTGGATTACTACTTCCATGAGCATCCAACTCTGGAATATTATCAGGCATGGGTACTTCGTTCAAATCAAAAAGTTCATTTCGAAATTGACTTGTAGCGTCGTAAGTGATTCGCCTCCGATACCGAACAAGTCCTCAACAAATGAGTGTGGATCCATTTGTAACTTGTGATGTAATGTATAATAAATAACTAAGTAAATAAAGAGTATGTAATGAAATCAAGAATTGAAAAAAGTTGATGTGTAAGATTATAATTGTAATTTTGTAGTGTAATAAATAATAATTGATGTTGAATAATTGAAGTTAAACGTAAAAATGAAAATAGAGTAGATTGTAGGATGTAGAAGATGGTGAAGGTTGTTGGAATGTTGTATGAAAAAATTTGAAAATGGGTTCAGATATTTATAGAGTAAAAATAAAGAAGGAAAAAAAGTGGCCAAAATGGCCACTTTCAAAGTTCGTGACTGTTGCACTTTGAACAATGATTGGTCACTGTTCACCATGAGCAGCTGCTCGTCTGGCGAGCCGACTCGCTCGGCTCGGGCTCATCATTTGAAAGAGCCTGAGCTGCCCATGAGCCTCGTTTTCACGAGTCGAGCGATCAAGTCAACGAGTCACTCAACCAATTTGACACCACTAAGCTAGAGTGAGCATGATTGTGAAAAGTCAAGTATTATTGGGCGGGTTTTGTTAGTCTAACTAAGGATGCATCTAAAGATGTTAAAATGTACCGAAACACACAACTTCAAGTGTATTGTCACTCCAGATTAGAGGTGTATCTTGAAATGTCAAAATGCAATTGCCACGTAAAAGATTGGCCTAGCCAAGTCGATGCATATCAAAACAAAACAAGTCTCTATTTGGCTAATAAACGATTTACAAATACCAGAATCATTTTTTATTCACACGTTTCGAAATTCATAAATATTACCAACTTATTTATCACTAATTTATATATAATTCACAATATTTATAAATACTTCCCATCATAATAACATTAATACTGTATAATTTTTTTGAAAATACAGACATGTCCATACAAAGTAGTATTCCTGGAAACGACAAGAGATGGAAAGAAAAGAGAGAGATTTAGCATCAATAGAGAAACAAAATGCAGACATCCTTCATTCCTTGTCTTTTTCACTCCTGTGTAAATTGCCAGCTCTTTCTGCCACCATTAACTCTCTCCTTTTTTTTTTTTTTTGATCTTTAATTGCGATGATAATATTCTCATTTTACTACTCTTCTTGTGATAATAGCACAGTGAATTAAAGGCATGCAATTTAACTTGACCAATTTAAGTGCACATCCGGTGTGCAGTTGGAATCACATCGGACACTACAATGAACGACATTTTAGCTTCTTTATCTGCCTTTCCATGCTACCCAAAGCTAGATGGATAGCTAATGAGGGCTTTTAATTGCATCCACAAAAATCCTGCTTAAAGATGGTAATTTCATCTGCTGTTCATGAACCCTAATTTTCTTGAAGACAGGCTGATGTGTTGAAGAAATGCATGATCCTACAGTTCCCCATGATTCATTCGAGCTATCCGAGTTGAAAAACTCATCCATTACTCCACTTGGGCTGCTTGGAACTTGACAAATTTTGCGCTTCTGGGAATTGTTTTGTCCATGTAAACACCTGTTTGACAAGTCTGAAATAAGCTCATAGCAATCATTCACTTTCTCCTACAAAAACAAAAGTACATGCTCCATTAGTCAAATAATGAGCGTATCAGAAGATTTTAAAAGTTTAATCTGCTAGAAAATCCATTTATTATTTAAATCAACACGTCCTCTCGTGGAGACCAAACTCATTTTCTTAAGTGGGGTGACATGGACTCATGTCTTTTATTTTCCACACGCCTTTGCGCGTGGGCACATGTTGAACTAATTGGACACTTTTTCTGGTCTTGATTGAACAACTAAAAAAGGAAAATAACAAGGGAAAATAGAAACCTTGTTGATTTTGAGAACCTGAAGAAGCTGGTTTTCATAGTGAATGGCATTGCGAGGCTCAACTTGATGAATAACGTGAAGCATGGTTGCAGTAGCCAAGACAGATGGTAGATAGCGTACGAATCTTGAATCTGAATAATCATACAAAATGCTTAAGAAATTCATAGTTACTTTTAAGTTACTTATTTTGTGAAAGTTGCTTTTTTATGCATACCCGCCACTAGAGAGAGAAGGAAATTCTCACAGCACCGGAGAAATTCCCAGTGAATATTGCTCTTTAATCCTAGCCTTCTAATAATGTGATCAAGAAATGATAGTGGAGTCACTGGATTCATCCTCCAATTAAGCGCTGATAACACCACAAGCTCCATTCTTTGAATGGTTTTCGCCTCGAACATGCATTTTGTATCCTCGATCTAATGAAATCAGCAAATTATTAAACCAATAAAAAAATAAAAAAGATTGACTGTAATATACAGGGTTTTAGCTACTTTTTTTTTTTTTATACAGCACTTCTCTACGTACTGTCAAAAAGATCAGGTTAAAAAAAATCTGCTTTTAAGCACTGTGCCTACGTACTTGGAGATCTAAGAGGAGGGGAACATAGGTTTCTTCAACTTTTGCAGCCAAAGAGAGGCAAGTAACAGCTGCGAGTTGGATCATCCATGGCTTCTCTTTCTGAAAATGGATGCTGCAAAGGAACCTGTCAAGATAATTTACTGCAAGAATGGCAGTCAACGCTGAAAACCCATAAAAATTTTTGACTTTCAGGATCCATTCAACTGCATTTGTGCGTGCTTGCAGAGAAAGAGAAAAGCCTGTTCCATCGAGAAATGCTTCATTTTCTTTGCAGAAAAGTGAGTTTAGTTCTTCATCTTGCCAGAACAAATCTTGTTCTGTTAACAGTAAAGGAAAATGAGACAGATTTCCTCCATTAGAGGAGATTTTTTCAAAGCTGCCTTCTTCAAATTCTCCCCATTTTTCCTCTTGACAGTAAAGGGAATCGAGCAAGGAGGATTGCGCATTTTCTTCTGGAGTCATCTTCTTCTTGAAAGAAGGAGTTTTTGTTCTTTGCTCATAATACAGCACAGAAAATTAAAGCCAACACCATTCCCTCTCTCTCTATATCTCACACTTTACCTCTCTGTGTATCTCTCACAGACTGAGAAAGATAAAGGAAGAGATCTTATCAAAGCGGGTATCACGCTTGTCTTTTCTTTATGCATATAGGCTGGACTATAGATTTATATATATGTGCATTAATTTATGATTTTTACTTTAGAAATCTTTATGCTATCGAACTGTGTGTAGTGTGTGTTTTTTTCTTGGCGGGCAGGAATTGGAAATGGCGCACACACCAAGCAGGGCCCTACCTCTTATGCTATTGAACTGTGTGTAAGGTTAAAAGGATTGCATTGACAACGTCGTCTATTATATTTGGATAGCAAAAAATAGGTAGACATTTTAGAATCTAAAATCACACGTAGATAGCATTGTTAAACGAATCATGACACATAAAGTTATGTTTTCTTTGTATCCGAATTGTACATCTTTCCTTATGTCCAGTGTAGTTGTATTAGTCACTTGATGTTGATTTGTTCAAGAATGACATCTACTTGTACATGAATTTTGATTAATATAATTTTATATTTTCCCGATAAAAAAATTAAGATACACAGATTTTGCATTGGCACATTGCTGAGACTATCCTTTCAGAATACAGTATATGAAAATTTACATTCTGGCGAGTATACTGTACAGTGTACGTATCTATACCTACTGAAGTAATATTTTGAGTCAAGTATCAGTTAAGATAAAGTTGACTGGTTATTGGGTTTGAAGAACCAGTGCAAGAAAATAAGCTTGGGGGCTTTTTGGGTTGGAAAAAGTGGCTTTTTTGGATTGATGCACTTGATGGTGATTTTCGTTTGTTGTTTTGATTACATTGATAGTGGGAGGTTAACTCTTTAATATGAAACTTAAGTGTATATTTAATATGGAATAAAGTTTTGTAATGTTTAGCATATGATATGTGTCATAAAAGTTTTTTTTTTAAAAGGTTCTAGTTGAGTATCCATTGCTTGTATTCATGCATCGATAGTTAAAATTTATACTCAAATCGATCTCCCATTGCGCTTCAATGCATTTCGAGAAGAAACAATTTTATTTAGTTACAACTGTTATTTCACTCGTAACCGTAACTCATAATTTCATTATGCAACAACAATCATTTTGTCTTATTAATTAATACCTCAAATGGTGGAATTATTAATAGGTTAATTAGTACAAACGTCCAAATCTTTTGCACTCGTTGCGCAAATCATTTTCTTGTTTCAAATTTGACATTTGCGCCCTTGTTTCAACTTTTTCTTGCAGAGTTAGTCTTTTTCATCTTATTTTGTCAATTCATTTCGTCAAAGATAGGTAAATTGGTGCATAACATCCATATCTTTGTCTTCATTACGCAAATCATCCATATCATTTCAATTATAGCATTTGGACTCTCATATTAACATTTCTTTGTGCAAAAGGTCCTTACCGTCTATTTTTTTTATTAAAGTATTATAAAATGATTAATTTACCATCATCTTTAAATAAACAAATAGAAAAAAAATAACATAAAAATAAATAAATAATTACAATCAAAATCTTTAAAAAAATTTAAGTAGTGCAAAAACGAGTCCCACTTAAAGTAATTTAAAATATATTAACAAAAAAATCATCTTATTTTCCTCTCAGCTAGATTTGAATTAGAAAAATTAGGATTGGGGTTTGTATTAAGATTTTGAATAAACCCTCAAATGAAAAAAGAAATGTCGTCTTCAGACAAAAGAAACTTGAATATAATCATAACAAAATTCAAAAACTAATGCAGTGAGAAGATGAAATATTTTTCTTTTGTTAGAATATTTTAAATTGTTTTACGTGAGACTCATTTGTACTTTTTTAAAATTTGAAATTCTAGTTGCAATTATTTCTTTTTTATATATATTATTTCTTTTATTTTCTATTTATTTATATAAATAGTAGGGTAAATTATTTATTTTATAATTCTCTAATGGAGGAAATAGACAATGAGAACATTTTGTTCAAAGAAAATGTTGATTTGAGGGATCAAATGCCAAAATTGAAACGATAAGAAAAGTTTGAAATAAGGGTGCAAATGTCAAGTTTGAAACAATATGAACGATTTACACAATGAATGCAAGAGATGATGACGTTTTATGTTAATTACCCTTATTAATAAGACCTCCTCAACTTTGGTTATTGGTAGTAAAACTACCACTATATATTTGGATACATCTCATTCGAGTCCCTTTAGGAGTCCATACATTACATCACTCAAGAGTAAGTTGCTTATGTCTTTTTCCTATTACTCCCAAAAATATAAAATGAAAAAATTGACACGACTTTTAATGAAGATATATTTACTTGCCCTAGGAGATAGTAATACAAAAATATGATAAATGAAATCTTAGAAATTTCAAGATATGAATACATTATAGCACACATACAACAATAGCTTCTAAAAATATACAAATAATATTCTTTTAAGGGTGTGTTTGAGTCGCATTTTTTAAAAAAAATATATTTTAGAACAGTAGATTGATGAAGAATGTGTTATTGAAAAGGAAGGAAAAGTTATTGATATGATAAAAAATATTATTTAATTGAAGTGTGTGGTTGAAAACGAATTAAAAAAATGAGAATGAGAATTTTAATACGACTCAAACGGGACCTAAATATCAATGTTTCAAAGAGATCGTCTAAAGTTTGATCTTGTCGCTAATCACATTTTATGTTTTTTTATACTTTAGGCTTCACTTAGGCTCGTAAAAAGTCATAAGTTCAGTATTGCCGTCTAATCATGCTTTACGTTGTTTAAAACACTAATAAATATGTACTATAAACCCAACACGAGTCGATGGTTTTAAAAGAACATGCAGTTCATGACAAAAGGTGCTAGCATTATTGCAAATATACACTACGGCTGAACATCCAACATCAAGTAGGGCTTGTGACATCCATGCCTAGAAGTAGATGAAAAAGTGAAATGCAATTGCTAGGCTGGCTGGCTATGGCTTCTTTCGTTTTGGGCTAATAAATGATAGATTGGAGTCTTGTCTGCCAGATTCAGGACTTTTCCTTCAATCCCTTTCGTAATTCTCTCTCTGTATTGGACCACTAACAAATGGATCAATACTTTGCAAAAGGGCAATACGGTCTTTCACAATTGACATTTTACCATCTCGTTTAAAATGTATTTTTAATTATGATTTATCTTAATTGACACAATTATTCGATTAAACAATGGATAGAACATAATTTTGATAAGTCATATGATTTAGCAAATTTATGTGACATTAAACGAGTCAATTAATTATACATTTTATTGAGTCAATCATATCGCGCATTTTAGACTGGTGATGTAACACCATCAATGCTAAATTGCATTATTCTTTTGATAACTCTCGATTGTCTCCTTAATTGCAAGATCTCGCCCTAGACAACGGGTTTAAGGATAATGATGGTCAACTCAATGCAACTAACTTTAAATGATTTAGTGATTAGATGTCACTTAACCAAGTTGTTATCTACTTACTCTCTGATTAAGCACCAAATATGACCTACGTAATTATTATGTTTCATTTATAGTCAAATTAATATTTACTATTTTCATAAGACTCAAAGGCAGAGTAATCGGCTTTTTTAAGTGTGGTTAGAATCTTTTACATATTTGGATCGATGAAGCGAGGAATTCGTTCATACCAGCTGAAGTTTTGTTAAGATAAAAATTTCATATTGAATAAATATCAAAATTATAATCAACATACAATTATGTAAGTTACCGCTCTTTAATAAAGTTAAATTTTATGATGGAACCACGAGTCTAAATATGGTATTAGATTAGGCTGGACACGGATCGGTTTATTTCGATTCTCTAATAATTTATTTAGAGTCGAATTTAAATTTATTATTTTCATAAAACTCAAAGGTAGAGTACTCGACTTTTAAGTGTGGCTAGAATCTTTTACACATTTGGATCAATAAAATAGGAATTCGTTCATACTATCGCTGAAGCTTTCTTAAGATAAAAATTCCATATCGATTAAATATCAAAATTCTAATCAACATACAATAATTTGAGTTCCCGCTCTTCAATAAAATTGACATTTTATGATCCAACCACGAGCCTAAATATGGCATTAGATAGGGCTGAGAATCAAACCAAACTGAACCGAACCAGAATTTTCGGGTATTTAATAAGTGAAATCGTCGATCTAAATTTAATTATTGAACCGAACATTCGATTTTGTACCATAATTAAAAATTTTAACATTTACAATAACACTACATTAATCCAACTAATGACATTCAATCTTAACTCTTATAACAACATTACATTAACTCATACAAAATAACATAGTCCAATTTAAAAAATATACAAATAAATTAGGCTCAATTAATTAATTGAAAATTTTATTTTAAAAACTAAAATAATTTAGTTTATTTAATGTAAAATATTTTAAAAAATTATAGAGATTTGGTTCTTCTTCGGTTCAGGTCTTATTCAAAGGTGTTTTTCAACCCTAATATTAGAGCCCTTTAAATTCACACAATCAATTTAGTCCAATTACGACTCATAACATTGACACATTATAAGATTGGTTTGAACATTTTGCATGGCATGTTATTAAAATTATAATTAACATATAAGGGTTAGGACTGCTCCTATTAATAAGATTGAAATTTTAAAATAAAATTCCATATCTTAATAAGTTTGGAAGATTGCGACTAATCTTGGAAGGAAATGAATGGAAATTTTTTTTTATTAAAATTGTCTTTAGATTTTATAAATTTTACTCCATGCCCATGCTGGATTTGATTGAATTTTAGTTCAAGTTGTAATTTCAACTTGTCGATTCATTCCCAATATTTTTCAAGATTTTTCAATCCCCAACCCATTTAAATTTTTATGGGAAAAGTGTGTGTGTGTGTGTGTTTTTTTTTACATATTAGCCCAGCTTGAAATTTTTTTTTTAGTCCGATCCTGAATCTGCTAAGTTGCATGAGTACCGAACTACAATTTGTGCTTCTAAATACACTGCCAAGGAGACAATTGAACGATCATGAAGCCATAATGCATAAATTGATGAATCATGCTACTTTTAGAACCTTGATTGACAAATTCATACTTAACAGCATTATATTCATCCATTTTAAAAATTGTTAAAAATCTTTTTTTAAATGGTGTCTGGATTTTGACGACGACATTGATTGTCATCAAGGATTGTACAAATAACTTAATTGTAAATTGATTGATAGAAAGGAAATGACATAGTTGTGTAAACGAGTGGATTGCCACGGTAGATAATCTTCATAAGCTAACGATGGGGATTCTTTTATGACATGGTCGTATAACAAGGTATTATGTTCATAGACAGTTTTACAATGAAAGTTTTATTATGTCTCAAAGACAACCAGATTATATTAAGATTGCGGTGAATAACTTTAAAGTCTTTAATCACTTGAAAATAAACGAGGCAAATATCTCATTCAATCCAATTATAACAACACATGTCAAGAATGATAGAACAACAGTTTCTCGAGTATGTAAATGTGATTGGTAGTCTTCCGGTGCAGTACAATGTTCAAGATCAGACATCGAATTTGTAGTTAATAAACGAAATAGTACTAGCCAGTGGCGGATTTGCAATGGGTCCACTGCCCTCACAATAAATTTCAAATATGTTATTTTGTCCAAGGTTATTTTCAAGATTTTCAAATTTTGCCTCCACAACTAGCTGGATATTGGAAAGTCATTAGTAGTGTTCTTAGTCCCAAGAAAACCCAAGACCTTGGCCGACAATATTAAAAATTGCTCACTATTTTAGTTCGAAGTGTCTATATTTTCTCTTTATTCGACGTGAAATATATCTCTTAACACGATATTCAGACGGTAGTTTGTGATTTAAGTGTAAGAGACATTAAGTCTACTTCAAGTTAGTTGTTTACTCTAGGTGGAACAGTGAGCAGAGAAGCAAACAAGACAAAAACCTTGCTTACATTTACTGATCTTTTGAGCGTGCAATGCTGCAAGGCTTGCCTTCTTGCAATTGATTATCGCTCGATTGAGAGGGCAACAAGGCTTTTTACCTCGTTTTACTCTGTTTTCACTTGAGTAAATAGTTCGCGCAGAGTTGTCAAAGACCCGTATTTAAGCGTTCATGGAGGATTAGAAAATATTCGGCATTTACGTGTGATTAAAAAAATAAATTAAAAAAAAACTTGTATACTTTCATAATCCGTCTTTACTCTAAAAGTTCAAATTTTCGAAGTCCATTGTTCTGTTATGAGTTTTCATCTTTGCTTGGTGCAAACTCAATGGCTTGTTATATCGTCAGAGCTATAGAATGAGTGATGGCAAATATCGCTTTGAGAACGACATTTTCATCAAGTATCCAAGCCTTCTATTTCGATTAATTTCAATCCTTTCAGCTTCGTTATCTCTCGTATAAAAAATGATATCAGAAGTTGACAAGATTTCGTTTTGTGCTAGAAAAGAGAGGTAGATAATATCGATCTAGTAATGAATCTGACAAAAAATGAGAATTAATTGATGTAATTGACTACATTATTAAGGGATTACTTGACAAGAATTGAGATGAAAATAATATCAATAAAGCAGGTCTCATAGTCACATATTTAATTGGTCTTATCATTTCACCTCATAGCACGTGAGGACGGTTTTATAAAATGTGTAGTCAAAATTGAAGTTTGACATGTTGAAAAATTGATAAAATGTCATCAAAGTTTTATCAAATAAGCACTTGGACTCCTATATTTGTCATATAAGATATAGATTTACAAGATTTTTTACAACAGCGATAAGAAAAAATATAAATAGGTGTTTTTAATCTCAGTCGAGAAAGTAATCAAGATTTGGGTACAAATCTTAATTCCACACCTCTTAAGAAAACTTGGAGGACGGTGTTAGAACCCGACGAGAAAGATTTTTAAACTATCCATTGTATTAGAAGAAAGAAATCAAGAGTTGAATTCGAGATTGCTAGAAAAAGAAAAGGAAATAAAGAGACTGTGTCAATAAGTAATCACTAAGGCCCATGGCCTAGGTTGGCGAATTCCATTTTACTTTGGAAGGGTATCCAACTAAGGTCAGGTATATTTTGAAGCTCCCTTTATTATGTTGCACTAATTTCTTTTCCCTTTGTCACAATAGACACTCTGATGTGAAGCTTTTTTAGAAGTTAAAGAATGTGCATCACACATTTAAAATCTAGGAACATCCCACTTGAATACTCTACCATAACAAGTATTTAACAATTGGCCTATCAAAATTATTTTCAACAACACATTCTATAGAACTTACGACTTTTCTCCAATATTCTATTACACGTTCTCAAAAAAAATTTACTTTACAAAATCTGTACCGAACATGAGTCGAAGTGATATTTTCCTTGAAGCCTCTAAAAAAAAATGAAGAGAACCATTGAGTCTGTGAAAACCAACCACGCAACAAAAATTTACAGTATTAGCTAGATAACTAATTTATCATTGTCTGTTTTAAGTAATCATATTATGTTTGCATAATCTAAACCAAACAAGAAGGTTGATAAGAAGAACATTTAAGAGCAACCATTAGTGCTTTTAAGATCCCAAGATAGATTAGAATAACAATGCCTTTTTCAAGTTTCTGATGGAAATGAAAAAGAACTATTTACAAAGACGTAGCTTGAAATCTTTGTTAATTTGTCCAGGGTTTCTCAAGAACTCGGGTTCTTCCTATCACCAAGTACACGAGCCCAGTTTGGCTTAGCATGGCCTCGTTTCATAGCTTTTACTCCCACCGGATTGTCCTTGCTCTGCCACAACATATTACAATATCAGTATCAATAGTTTTTCATGAAAAAGAAATGAAAATATTGCAGTAAGATGTTGATAGAATTACCATTAGGCAAGTTCCAGCTTTAAGATCGCAGATGGGATAGTCATGTGGGCAGCAGCTCGACTGGTCGTCACAGCAAGTAGCAGACTCCAACGGGCAGCATCCCCAGCCGAAGCAGAAGTTGCCATACTGGTACACGCAGCAGCAGGTGCTTCCTTCCGGACAGGTGTAGTAATCATCACACACAGTCGGAGGTTTAACTGGGGTTGGAGGGGAAGGTCCAGGCTTAGGAGGGTTCTGACCATTCTTGAGAGGGTACGAGGCTTCTATTGCTATCCCGCACTTCCCTGTTTTTGTATTAGCCATATTGCGTTGGAGCCTGATGTACCCGCTCTCTCCCCAATTTGGACCCCATGAATTTTTCACGATCCAATAATCTAAGCCGTTTTCTGTACCGTATCCAACAGCAACAACACCATGGTCTAGTTGTGTTCCACAACGTCCAGTAAAGACACCCTTAACAGTACAACAATACACAATATTGTCAGGAAGTGAAATAGCTTAACTTGCTCAGCAAATGCTAATATTATTTGCATGATGATAACTAGTCGGAGAAGTATGTTAGATGCAAAAATACGTGAAAAAAAAGTCTCTGGAGTCGGCACTTTGCCACTCAACTATACACGAGGAAGGCAGGAGGGAGGAGGGGCATCAGTGGACAGTGAGGAAGGAGTAGCTTAAGAGGCTACACTTCCATAAATGATGGAAAAACACTTGCAGTTATTCATCTCCAGAAGTTACATCTACGTGAATATTCAGTCAATACAAGGTTATGGCACTTCCGTAAAATTCTGGAAAAGCATTTTTAATGTCATACCGATTGGTAGAGTTGAAAAGCTCTGCCCCCAGCTTCAATGGCAACACTAACAGGTTGATTAGCCACAGCCTTCTTTAATGACTGTTCATCATTTACCGGAACATCTTCATAACCATCGATGGAAACAACTCGAGCATTTTTCTGAAACACGTGTCAACAGCAAAAACTAATGACTTGCAATGGGAAGAACAGAATGTGAAAGCGAAGCACTAAATAACCAAACATTTATATTCTATACCCGATTTTGATCACAAGTGCCATCACGTGCTTGGTAAGGGTAATCTTCCTCTGTATCAATCCCACCATTCTTTTTTATAAACTCAAACCCATAGTCCATTAGACCACCATTACATCCCTGATTGTATGACCTATCACAATCTACGAGCTCTTGCTCTGACAAAGATATTAGGTTGCCAGTTACAATCTTGTTTATCCCTTCAACAGCACCGACAGTCGAGAAAGCCCAGCAACTCCCTTCATTAGAAAATAACCAAATCATGAGCTATCAAGGCCAAATTATATAGACAGCGTTCATAGATTCCAATATCAACTACGATACTAGAGACTTGGATATATTCAAGTAAATCAAGAAGTTTAACAAATAAAATAAATATTGGTAGTGTTAAAAAAATAATGCTTGCTCCACATTACGAGAACATCTTGTCCAAGGAGTTCATGCAACAATAGAATACAATCGGAGGATGAGCTCTATCGACCAAAATCTCTGTGTAAAATATAAAGACCAGATTTTATACCTAAACAAATTCAATTCAAACCGAACTCTATCAATCCAATTCAATTACCTTCCGTTTGACAACTGTTATTTGAAAATTCTTTTTTTTACATACTCATTTTCAACCACATCTTCACACGATAAAATATCCAACGATCTCCTAAAAATCACTATTCAAAACAACGTTTTACCCAAATAATGGCCATCAAACAGGGGCCTATAGAATGAAGTATTTCATTTTCAAAGAAATACTGAATCGAGGTCGGAAGAGAGTTTCCCGCATTAAGGATTCCAAGCACCATCTTCAAACTCGATATTCGTGATGCAAATATTGTTGGAGTGTTAAATAAAATGTTCAACTTAATCTGTTAATAGGCTTCAAGTGTTGATGATACAAACCCCTAATTTTCTAGTTATGGAATTCGTTAAATTGACAAAGGAGGGAACAAATGTCCTAGTACAATTTTCACTCCAATTTGAAGAAGATTACAAAATAATATAAATTATTAATTTCTTAAAAATAAAGAGTCTGGAACCCTAGCAGAAACAAACAAACAAAAAAGTACCAATCATTAGAACCACGAATGACCCGACCCGGGACTCCTATCAAAAATCCATCTCCTGGGTCCCACTATCGCTCCTTCAAGTCTCCTCGTCCCATGAAAGCACAAAAATCTCACACGAAACATATATATGCACAATAGATATATAGGGTTTTTACCGACGAATCAGGTTACAAGTTTTATATAGCGTAAATTAGAAACATACCACATTGTCCTTGATCCTTTACCGGAGCAACGGCACCTTTCTCTCTCCAGTCAACGGAGTCCGGCAACTTGTCGCCGGCCTCAAACTTGTAACGGTCATTCTTCACACTGTTCATCAACCGAGTTTTCCTGTTCAATCTACCGCCCACAAACAAGGAGCGGTACTCCTCATTGGTCAGATCGGAGAAACGGTTCAACCCGACCTTGTACGTCCTGTCGACGGAGTTGTGCTCATCGATAAACCTCAAATTATCCTTAAAAATCTCGAACCTCCTCTCCTTCTCTCCAATGCCATTGTACGCCTTCCCGTGCTTCACGACCCAAGATTCGTACATAGACATGAGTTCATCGTCGGAACGTTGTAGGGTATGGCCCATGTTGTGGTTCTGGTCGTACGTTATGATTGACATATCAAGGGCATTAGACATAAAAAAGAAAAGGAAAAGAAAACAAATCGAAGGTTTGAAAAACGCCATTGTTGAGAGCTTGAAAAGGGTTTTGCAGATTTATGCTTGCCTTAAACAAATTTGGGTTTTATAGAGGGTGGGTTTAGATAGGTCAAATTGATTGGGATAACGTGATATCGGATTGGGTGGAATGGGTTTTTGGGTTAGACAGAATGCAGAAGAACTGAAATTTGTATGGGAATGGGACAGTATGGGGGTCTATCGGGTCAGCAAAGAATAAGGCAGTGTTTGGAGTAGGATCGTTTGAGGTGAATATAATTGGATTATTTGATATTTACTATTGTATAAATTTAAAAAATCTTCCATTAATTTATTAATTGATTTCAGATATCCATGATTTTGTCTCATACAATTTTGCATGGAAATCTTACCTAAAATATATCTAAAATATATTAAATATTACATCAAGTGAGAATAATTTTTTAAACGATTCAATTATTTCAATAGTAACTTATTTTTCATTTTTCAATATTTAATTAATTATTTCGATAATATCTTACTTTCTATTTTTCAAGTATTTAATCATTTGAACAATTTGAATAATATTATCATTGATTATTTTGTCAACTATTTATGATTAATGTACATTTTACACATTCATCATCTTATTTTTCGTTTTTCAATATATATTTAATTTATTCAACCATTTGAACAATATTATCATGATTAATTTTGTCAACTATTTAGTTATGATCAATGTATATTTGAAAGAATCATTCGACTTGATTGGAGAGTAAATTAAATTCATTAAAAAAATTTGGAAGAAAAGATGAATATTTTGAGAATTTTCTTCCAATTGATTTATTAAAAAATGTTAAGATACAAAAAAAGTAAATGAGGAACATAATGCATATCAATAATAAATAATTTCAATTTATATATTCAATGCATATTAAGTTAAGATGAAGAAATAATAATATGCGTTGAATGTTCGTTTCAAATCAAAAGAGTAAATGAATGAACTATTCTAATTGACTTCATCAACTATTTAAATTGTTATAAAAGACTTATCGGTGTATGAAAATTAATCCTCCGTTAAAGTGACGGTAGTTCGAAAGAATTTGGTTGAATCTTATTCCAACAATGTTGGTAAATTTGATATTGTGAGACTCATCTTAATGACGAGCAAATAATATGTTTACTACTATGACTATTTATTTCGTAATTACATATATATGAGAAGTAACTTAGTATTTGACTTCTCCACAAAAATATAAATTCAAGTCATCTTACATAAAAATGTTATTTAATAGATAGATTTTCATTGAATAAAAAATTCATTCTACATAAATAATTTCTATTAACTATTTTTTATATTTATGAATTTTCAAATATTATTTTTATAGCACTTATAAATCATTTCAAAATAACGTGCAATGCACATTTAAGTATAACTAGTATGATTAACGTGGAAATTACATAGAACCAGATTTTTTAAGTCTCAATTAAAAAAATCAGATTTAAAGTTTGTTTATACAAAAATCAGATGATAATTTGATATTTTAATTTCATAACCCTACCAAAATTTTTAAAACCTTAATAATTTTTAACTTCTCTCTCTCTCTCTAAATCTCTTCATTTTCTCTCTATATTTTCGCTCCCATTTCTCTCTTTATTGTGCTACCACTAGAGCACCGTCCACACTAGGCTAACGATGCCTTCGATCGGTCAACATCTCCGACGTGCAGGGACACATAGTACCGTGAGTTCGCACCATTTGCATATCTGCTTCTATTTTCTACCATCAATCCTTCGATCGTGACGCCACCGAAACCAGAGGAAAGTAAGGCCAAGCAAAAACAGTCGACAGAGAAGAGAAAGACGAAGAAGACGACTTGAGAAGTAGCCAGAGGTGGCTAGAGTAGAGTTGGTGGAAGCCACCAAGCGCTAGAACGACGACTCGGAACTATAGACGAGTGGGGTGTTTGGAGTAGAGTCGGTCGAAAGACGACTCGGAGCAGTAGATGAGTGTGGTTGTAGTGCTTGGTGCAGATGAACTCCCAGAGCTGCTCGTCTTGAGCCGTGGGTGCGGCGGTGGTACGATGGTGTGTGATGAGGGCACGGTGGTGGTGAATCTAGAGATGGTGTCGTGGTTATTGTGGTTGTGGTGGTGATGAGGTTGTTTTGGTGGGTAGTGTTGTGCTTGATGCGGCGATGAAGGCGGCGGTGGTGGTTATTGTTAATACAGGTGGTGGTGGTGGTAGTGCCCAACTTTAGATTTTGGGAATTTTTATTTTATTTTTTGGGAGTTGTGGTGGTGGTTGCGATGGTTGCGGTGTTTGAGATAATGGTTTTGCTGTCGGGAGGTGGTAGTGGTGGTTCGACGGCGACGGTGGTTTTCACGACGATGCGGCTAGTGGAGGTGGTGGTCACAAACGATTTAATTGTTTGTAACCATAAATTAGTTAATGTGCGACCAATAAACAATATGTAATCAATAAAATAGAAAATTTGTGACTAATAAATAATGTGATTTAAAAATTTGTTAATTTGTGACCTAAACATAATTTGTGGTCAATGAAGTTGATATTTTGTGACAATAAAACAAGTTGTGACTTATAAAATTTGTGATTTATGATCAATGAATAATACGTGACCTATTAATTTGATAAATTTGTGACCGTGAAATAATTTGTGACTTATAAAAATTTTAATTGAAATCGAGAAATTATTCGTAACCAATTTATTCGATAATTTGTGATCAAATTGTATACAATTGTGACCTTAAATTTAATTTATAAATTATATTTTAATTAATTATTTCAGAAATAAAATTTAATATATAGATTTTGAAATTTTAAACTTTGTATCTTAATTTTAAAATGAGTGATAGTTACTTTTGAATTTTTCCCACGATTAAATGCGTAATTCATAAGGAAATTGTGGTTATTATTTGGGCTTGAACAACCAACCCTTGGAAAATAAGGGTACAAAATACTTTATCTTTATTTAATGATAAATACTACATCTATACTAGAGTCCTACAGAATACAGGAATCCAATAAAACGAAACATAATTACTGGTAATTTAAGATCTTTAAATTATTAAATTTCTCTTTTAAACAAAAAGTAACAGAAAATGGCATCCATCCATAATTATAGTCATCCCTGGGTGAATTACTTGTATCGGAAAAACGATCTAAAACAAGTGTGTTTTGTTTTTAAGCTCCAATTTCTATCCGAATCTACTTCGAACAATTCCGATTGACAATTAATAAAACAATCTTTGATGTGGCACGACGAAGGACCAAAGTCGAATGTATCAACAGGCAGAGATTTATGATATTAATAATGTCGTCGATGATAGATATGATGAGATGAAGCCCGTACATGGAGGGGGGGGGCATTTGGCACCATTTCAGAAAGCACCTAAAATATGTTTCTGTTCAAGAATAGTGGACGTTCTCTCTTAGATCGGCATGAATGGGGTTGAATTAGGAGCACTTGACTTCAATTTTCCTTTTGCTTGTGGGGGTGGTGGTGTAGATCTTGTGTGATTGTTCGAAAATTGGGGGTGGTGACGACAATATTGTGATTTGGGTTTGGTTTGGGGTTGGTGATTCGAAAGTCACAACTTTAAGAAATCAGATGTATTGTAATAACAATTAACAATAACGCCCCGTGTCATACAATTTCAAAATAAGATACGTTTGTAAAGTGATTTAAATGTAAATTAATATGAATTGTGAGTTACAATAACAATAACTTTTTTAAGTCATGTTTGACAACCATTATTTGAAAAAAATAATAATAAAATTAAGGTTTGAATAATGATTTTTTAGTGTGTGAATTTGTGGTTAAAATGAGTACGTAAAAAAAGTTTGAAAATAATGATTGTCGAACAATGGCTAAATGTAGGGTATTCGTAATGAAATTACATGTGTGAAAAAATTATAGAAATTTAGTAATGTGCGTAAAAAATTATACACGTCAAAGCACTTACTTTTTCTAGGAATGAATTGGAAGTGCGAGATGCTGGATGGAGATTGAAAGTAAGATAGCTCTAGCCGAGCAATAGTATTTTTTGTTATTTATTTATTGCCTTCTTAACGCCATTTCAAATACTTTTCAAGTAAAAAACACGGGTTTGGGCAGTACATTCCAAAATCACAATTACTCATGCATCTTTCTCATTGGCCATGAATCTCCTTCGGATTTTTGATTTACTCAATTTTTATATATTCTAGTTGAAACGAAGGGAAGGGAAGGGAAGGAAAGGGAAAAATAAATGTTTTTAAATGTTTTAAATGTTTGGTATCGTGAGTGGTACAAAAGAAATATTTGGACAAAGTTTGCAATTAAATAAAATGTTTGATATCGTGACTGCAAGTTTCCCTGTTTATTAATTCACTTCATTTTTTCAACATGGTTAAAAAATGTTAACCTATGACAAATTGAGGAAATTAGGTAGATTTATACCCTCAATTATCATTATTTTTTGATTGATAATGAATTTCACGTAAAATTCAATTCTAAAATGTTTGTTACTTTCATTCTGACAATGACATTATTTCACTTTTTTCAAAGAGGAAAGCCACTTTCTCAGAAAATGGTCGACACCTCGGGTGATAGACCCTCACATTGTGCGTGGGTCCCCCGTGAACAAAATAAGGGATAATTGTAGCAAATGTCCCAAATCTTTCAGATTCTTGTGCACTTTATCCTAACCTTTGATTTGTGTTAGCAGAGATCCCAAACTTTTCAAAAATATGCACCGAAGATCCAAATAGATGATTTCATCCATTTGACCATTAGTTTGACCCAAACAGTGAACTTTGACTAATTTTGATCAAATTAGGAGGGATAAAATATGAACTTTACAATTAATATATTACAAAAAGAATGTTTATTTAAAAAAATAATTAGAAAATAAAAAATACTTTTTCTCTCTCTTTCCTGCAACAAATGCTAGCACCACCACCACAAGTCCACAACAGTGCCGGCGCGCGAAGGCCCAATCTCCCTATTCGAGTCTTTATTAAAGTTTCCCCAATGACGCGGTTGCTCATCCCTCGACGACCGTTTGAAGCTGCTTCTTCTTGGTCTTGGTAGCCGTTTCCGCCAAGGAATGCTAATAAAAACTTCCAATTCCCTTCCCTTTGATGCTTGAACAAATTATGACTCTTTGTGTTTGATTTGGAGTGAATGAACAGATGGGTTGAATAAAAAGGGACAGGGGCTGATTTTTGGCTAGTTTTTACAGTTCAAAGGTATTAAGTTTGTTGCTTTGGGATAATTTTTCTGTGATTTGAGCTTGAAATTAAGGATGACAAGGGATTTGGTTTTATAAATCAAGAATTAGATTACAGTTTTCTTGAGTTTAGGTTTTGTTTTAACAGTTGATTTTATGCGGATGAGATGATGGGGGAGATGAGTGGTGAAATATGGGACTTGTGGGATGGTGTGGAAAATGTTGTAATTGTAATTTTCAAATTGGTATTGGCCGGTTGCGATGCTGGTGGCTGATTTCAGTCGGGTGACTTGGCGTGGCATGGGAAGACAACCTTTTTATTTTTTATTTTTATTTATTTTCTTAATTTTTTGGTTTTTTAAAAATTTTCCTTATTTTTTGGTTTTTTTGTTAATATTTTGTAATAAGTTAATTGTAAAGTTTCTTTTTGGTCCCTCCTAATTTAGTTAAAATTAGTCAAAGTTCATTGTTTGGGTCAAACTAATGATCAAATGGATGGAAATCATCAATTTGGACCTCAGACGCATATTTTTGAAAGGTTTGGGACCTCCGCTTGCTCAAATCAAAGGTTAGGGTAAAGTGCGCAAAAATCTGAAAAGTTTGGAACTTTTGCTGCAATTATCCCTAAAACTTATGATGCCTCCAATATTACGGACTTCTTCTTTAAGGAAGTAATATGCTTACATGGAATTCCTACAAGTATTGTATCGAATATGCATGTTAAATTTCTTAGTCACTTTTGAAGAATTTTGTGGAATAAGTTAGGAACCAAACTATTGTTTTCTACTACTTATCATGCACAAATGAATGGGCAAACTGAGGTAGTTAATATGACTATGATACAATTGTTACGCACTATAGTTATTAAGAATTTGAAGAGATGGGATGAGTGCTTACCATTCATTGAATTTGCATATAATATGGCCACACATTCTACTACTTATTACTTATCTTTTGAAATTGTATATGATTTTAATCTACTAATACATTTGGATTTAATTCATTTACCTGTGAATGAAAGTGATAGCTTAGATGGAAAGAAGAAGTCCNTTTAACTTTTGTGTCTCTTATCAGTTTTATTACAATTATATTATGGTTAACAGATTTGTTTACACTATTTGACATAATACATAGTTTTATCATTGATATTAACAATAATTACTCAAATCAATTATCTCGATTTTAACACTTCAAAGGGCGTCAAAACTAAAACAACATATATAAATCTCTAGTATATATTCTATTCATAATAGCAAAAAAAAAAAAAAAAACTAAAGACAATCTAAAACTCGAGATTTATAAGTCTTCCAACTTTCTTTTCTTTTGTGTCCTTTTCTTCGTAATAATAATTGAAGCAATTTTACTTTATAATTTATTCGTGATTTCTTTAACTCTCGATATACTTTTATAGACATCAACATAAAATTTTTCAATGGGTGGTAGTATTTGAACTGATGTAGTCATCGAATTATGAGTTTCACAAATCCGTAATTGCAACATGGCATTTTTTCAAAAGTAGCAGCTTGTAAAAGTTGTATGTCCTTGTAATATTTAGTTACATTCACTTATGTGATATTTTGACATTGTCGTGATATCTACGCACATTAAACATTGATTTTATCTATTGCGTGACTTTTTAATTAAAAGTGACACAATATGTCACTTTCAAATGGACAACCTTAATTCATATCCAACTTAAAAATGTAGAGTGAGATCTAAATATTAGTTAAGATATTTCTATAAACTTACATATAAATATTCTATTATAAAAATTAAAGAGAAAGCATGTCACTTATTAATGCAAAATAAAGTAGTAATTCGCAATCCATATTTACATTTTCT
>CAIGRB010044323.1:0-42901 GCA_903798255.1 Fraxinus quadrangulata
ATGAAACTTAAGCTATATAAAAATTTATGAATAGACATAATTAATCTTGTTTCTAACTACTTCATTTTATGTCTGGCCTTTGCATTTCTCAACTACTAGGGATTGATCCAAGCAAATGGGAATCTGTATTTGAAAGTTTTGAGCAAGCTGATCCCTCAACAACTCGGTTGTAAGCATTTTATAAGTCTAGATGTTGTCTGTTGAGAGGCATAATTTAGGGTTATTTTTAACTCCTTTTACAATTATATTTTTATCTATAAAAGCAACTGATCTAATCACTGGAACTGGAGCACTGGGAATTAATATAACTGATGGTTTTCTTTAATTTTCAGGCATGGGGGCACTGGCCTCGGCCTGTGCATAGTACGAACCTTGGTGAGTTGAATAATTTTTTAGAACTAGTCTTTGAATTCAGAGATATACATCTAAGATAAGATATTCCATGTACAGCATGAGAAGGAATATGTTTGAGACTAAGCAACTTTAAGTATGTAGACATTTTAAGTTACTTTTAAGCTTAGTCAAACATGCCATGCACATGTATCGGAAACTGGTAGACCAAGTTAAATTATCAATTAGCCTTTGAGTGATCCATAATATGTTGCACAAACATATTGCTGAAAATGTATATCACTCTGTATCTCTTGATTCCGTATAATGATAATATTATTGCTAACAGGTCGACAAGATGAATGGAGAAATCAAAGTGGTGAAGAAGAGTGGACCAGGAACCCTGATGCAACTGTATCTGATTCTCAGCACACCAGCAGAGAGCACAAAACAGCAGTACCTATCAAATCTCAAAGAAAAGAACCTGACTGTGAGGAGAACTACCATATATTCCTATTCTCGCTTTACACTAAAAAAAATTCACTTTAACAACATATTAGTATGCTGATGTGGAATAATATTAAACACCCAGATGTAGTCTGTGCTATTGAAAATCAGGATGGGCTAGTGTTCCACTTGTAAAAGATGTCCTAAAAAGCATTCAAGTAAACAATGTTCCATGCTAAAATGAATATTACATTGTTACAAATTTCTTATGTTTCAGAAGTCCTAGCAATTATTGATTAGTGAAGTTGAATGCAGGTGTTGCTTGCACTTAATGGCAGAATGACCAGAATGACTATGAGCCAGTGGTTGCAAAAAAATGGGGTGTACACCTATGAAGCCTCTGATTGGAATGGGTTGACACAAAATCTTCAGGAACTCTTCAAAGTACAAAGCTTAAATTCACTTTCAAAACCTGAAGAATCAAACCTAGAGAGCAGTATTGCCTCTGTTTTGATCATAATTATTGACATTGGACTCCTCGACTTGAGCACTGATATATGGAAGCAACAGCTCGATGTTCTACAGAAATACTTTGGCAGAGTGACATTTGCATGGATCTTAAACCATGACATCTTCAATACCATTAAGACAGAACTCCGTAGCAGAGGGCATATGTTGATGGTTAATAGACCTCTATACAAAGCAAAAATGATTCAGATATTAGAAGCTGTCATAAGGGACAGGAATTTTCAGCAGCAAAACAATGTGAATGGTTTACCAGCTACGGTAGTGGAAAGACAAGTCCATGAATGTCTTGAAATCGATGCTATACAGTCTACTTCTGTCAGTTCGGGTGATTCCGACAAGTCCGAGAAAGTGAGTTCTAATACTATAAATGCACTTCATGGTGCCGAGAAGAGCAGTGAACATTTCTCTGATGCACTTTCCCTGCAATGCGTTATACATAGTAACGGCTCTTCTTCTGACCTAACTCGAGCAAATCTAGAAGAGGATGCTTCTGACATGGATGGTCTAGGTCAAAGAAGAAGTAAAGAACAAAATTGGACTAGATCTTGTCCAGAAGATAAAGGTAGTACATGCTCATATAAGGTAGTAAATGAACGAAAATCTCTCGAGGGTCTACGCATACTTCTTGCAGAAGATACGCCAGTACTGCAGAGAGTTGCAACCATAATGCTGGAAAAAATGGGGGCTGAAGTAGTTGTTGTAGGAGATGGAATCCAGGCCGTTGATGCTCTACAATACATAACTATTTCAAATGAGTATAAAGAGGAATCCCTCTTGGTTGATAGCAACTTGAGAACCACTCATACAGAAGAATTGCCATATGACTTGGTTTTAATGGATTGTCAAGTAAGTTTATGAACTGTAGTATTGATAACGTTTTTGCTTTAAATTTATGTTCACTAGATAGGTGTTTTTTTTTTTTTTTTTACCTTCTATCTCTATAGAAATTGTAAGTTGTTGAAGATCAAGTTTAAATAAATGTGTTCCCTCTATAACGATTTAAACTTTTAGTTAAAATGGTTCTGAACGAAATTTGAGCAGGGAGAGGTCCCTGGTCTGCCATTCAAGTCTTACCATTTTTATTTCTGAAAAATTGTTCCATGCTTCAAAGTCTTGATGAAAAATTGAATCTTGTCTGCACTTGACAGGACATATCGTAGCCTAAATTTAAATAAATTATTGTGCCCCCTCCCTAATAGTTTAAACTTTTAGATGAGTGGTTCTATTTTAATCATATTATTCTCTTCTTCCTATCTTGACCATCACGTATTCATTTAAATTTTATATTGTTTATTGTGGAGTCATTTACAGTAGCATCAAATTTTAAAACCTTTTTAAACTGCAGATGCCAAAGATGGACGGCTATGAAGCAACAAGGGCTATCAGAAAATCAGAATCTGGAACTGGATTGCACATCCCAATTGTTGCACTAACTGCTCATGCGATGTCTTGCGATGAAGCAAAATGCTTAGAAGTTGGTATGGATGCTTATCTTACAAAGCCAATTGACTGTAAACGCATGGTTTCCACCATCCTTTCTTTAACTAAGAGAATAGTCTGACCATAAACCTTTGAACTGCTCCAGTACTGGTGGTTCTACACATAGGAAAATAAGATAAGGTATTGAAAAATAGAGAAAAAATTAACAAAATAAATAAGCTCTTGCACAGTTTTCGTGTATAGAAAGAATTGGCTACTTAATTATTTTTGCTTCTACATGTATACCAAGCATGTTATCACATATTCTGAGTTCTTGAACTAGTTAGTTCACATGTCAGTATATTTGTATAATATGTTTTAAACTGCAAAACATGCTAATGAAACTAAAAATATTTCTCTATTTATTATGAGTAGATCTTATTAGGAATTTCTGGAAATTATTTTTGCTAGGACCTACAATGGTATTTTAACCGAAAGTGGAAAAATTGAATAATTATTTGTGAATTATGTGAAGAATCTACAAGTAGGGTTCCTTAGATGCATAAAATTATAATGTACCTTAGTCTTTTGAAAATATATTCAAAAGTCAACTTGATGTAGTTTCATGTCCCATTGCTTCAACAAGATGAAATTAATTTCTTGGTTAAAGTTGCCACGGAATATATTTGGGAGGTCCACGTCAACTGTCAAGAAAATAAATTCTATCCTCGTTGTCTCTGCAAAGGAGAAACTTGCAAGTCTGCTCGGCATTTTCAAAGATGAACGAGTGACTTAATACACTTTGATGCTTAATTCAGTGTGGTTGAAATTTTGTGGGAAAAATTCTGCAGAGTTTTAGCTTGAAATGTGTTGGTTTGAAAAACTTGGGGTTGGAACATTTATGTGCTTCTCATTGAGTTAATACCCTAAATAGTTACCGAACTTAGCCAAAAGTTCATAGGAGGTCACCGAACTTCAAAAATACCCTAAGTAATCACTGAATTTTGTAAAAAGTTTCTAGGAGGTCACTGAACTTCAAAACTTCCCTAAATAGTGACTGAACTTTGCCAAAACTTCCTAGGAAGTAACCGAACTTTGTAAATTGAGACCCCATACATCAATGGTTCAATGACCTTTTAGGAAATTTTTGCAAAGTTGAGTGACTATTTAGGAAAGTTTGGCAAAGTTAAGTAATTATTTAGGGAAATTTTGAAGTTTAGTGACCTCCTAGGAATTTTTGGCAAAGTTCAATAACTACTTAAGGTATTTTTGAAGTTCGGTGACCTCTTAGGAACTTTTACAAAGTTCAGTGACTATTTAGGGTATTAACCCACTTCTCATTAGAATGTGACGATAGAATCATCTTTTCAATCCAAATCTTAAAATACATGTTTTACCAATCAAATTTGCAGAATTTTTCTTTGTGAACTTATTACAAACCTTGAAGATTATCGGACTGTTTTTCGCCCTTTTCTTAGAATGTGTGTTTACCTTACTCAATTCAGTTCAATATTTACAAAAAAAACTGACGGAGGTTTTTCATGGAGTTAGTAAATACTCGTGCATGAACTATGAACCTTTTCAAGCACGATGTACGTGTATTTCATATTTCATCATTTTCACGGTTATTTTTCCTCTGTATCTTTGATGCATAAAGTCTCTGATTGAGAATTTAATTTAAAGCTGAGGCAAATAATCAGACATGGGAAAACATCAAAGCAACGGTTTAAAGATTCCAGACATAAACAACAATATATACAGAAGAAATAGTAAGAGATGTTATCATGTTTCACTACGACATCTCCAATGAAATAAGATCAATATGTTTGGACATTAGTTAATTGGCGGTTCTGTTTATTGCATACAAGTAACTCAAAATCACCACTGCTGCAGCAACAGCAATTTTTGCCAATATTTTCTTCATGGCCGAAGGATGAGTAAATCCAAGCTCCGAGAGTTTCTTATGTGAGGCTGCGTAATCTCTGAAGAATGCATCTTCATCCTGTTTAGGCGAGAAAGAAAAGATATTGAACTTGGTTTGTAACACGGGAAGCATAATCATGTCAAACGGTTCAAATCCTGAAATTGCTCGTCTCAAATAAACTCTATCTGATATGTTTTTGAATAGCAAACACCCATTTTGGTGATGGAAAACAGTAAGAGAAAAATGATAAATACAGTAACATTACCTTAGCATAAAGTTCGACATAACTCCGGAACACAGGATCATCCAGCAGAGCTTTATCAGTAGGAAGTTTTAGGAGACCTTCTGAATCTCCTTTAATAAGCTCCCTGGTTTTTCATATATAAATGGCAATTCAATTAGCAATACATATTAATAAGAAATCTTATATCAAATCAGAAATCTTACACAAAATAAGAATTGTCAAATTTCAGAGGCTCTTTTGTCCAAGGCCCTTCAAATCCCGATCTCTCACGATGAGCCCTTCCCTGTAAAAGATAATTTATGTTTATTAAGGTCTGGTGATAGTTATCAACTATTAATCAGATGAAGGTGTCGAAAAATACCAATGTGTGACCCCCTGATAATGCTACGATATCCTTCTCAGATAGACCCATTCGATAGAATACGTCTCTTAGATGTGAAGCACCTAGGAATGGGAAAAAAGCAGAACGAAGATTAGAAAAGCATATTTGGTTGATAGTAATGCTTATTGTACATCATTAGACTTGAGCTCACAATTGGTTTCCTTAAAACCTTACGCCAATCCTGGACAAGTACTATAATTTTAGGAATACGAGTATTATGGCTAGCACTAATTACTTTATGATTAAGGTAGTGTTAGATATGAAAGGACTTCAATGATAACTCGACGTTGTAATGCTGCCAAAAAAAAAAAAAAAAAATTCTTCAGACATATCGATATGGCATTTCAGAGAAAAGTATATTGTATTCATACAAAATGGACAGAAGAAACAGTGATGGAGATACAAAAATGAGCCCAAGTCAGTAAAATGCAAATGCAAAAGTTCATCCCTGATAAGCAAAATGTAATAGTATAACATAAGCAATATTCATATTCTAAAACATTGTTGAAGGGATCCAGCCTCGTGTCAAGCTTCTAGTGGTTGAATCCACTTTGTCCTGTTTTTTGCACTTCCAGAAACCATCAATTGCAACTTTTACAAGTGGAAATGTTTTGATTCTCTATTACTTCCTTTAGCCTACATGTGAAAATCTGTAACTCTTAATCTTTGTGTTGTAGTCTCTTTTCTTGTGGTAAGAATAAGGGTTGTTTAGTACAATCCTTGAGAGTTTTCTGAGTGCTTGATTACTGATTTGTATATAGAGAGGCTAGAAAGAACTCGTACATTTCTATACGATTTCTTGGTTGATCTGGAGCAATATCTCTTGGCAGATGTGCAACGGGTGATTAGTTCAATCGACTGAACATCGGGCCCTTTTAGGGCAAAACAATTCTTCTGTTCTTGTGTTTTAAGTTTTTCTGCAATTTTAAGTTTCTAACCTTTCGTATAAACTGGTTTGTTGCGTTTTAGGACCAACAATGAACTCATCTGGTCTTTTATCATCTTACCAGTTTTCCAACTTCAAATCGTTTTAAGTTCATCAGAATATTTAATTCAATGCTGGCCAAGATTTTGATTAGCAGAAGTAGAGAACATAGCTACATCTCTCTGCCTATAAATCTCACGCTTTCATTTGAAGTTAATGATGTTTGAAATTTCTCATTCTAGAAATCTAAACCCAATTCCCGTATCACCTTTCTCCATGTTTCTCCCACACCAAATTATTTAGGGCATGTCTGGAAATACTTAATAGTAAAATTTCTACCGTTGGACAGTCATTTTCCTACCGTTGGCCACAATTTTCAGCCACTTTTCTTGACCAAATCTCCCACATGTGGGCCACAGTTGACCAAAAAGGGTCAAAAAATTGATTTTGAAAATCTCCTCCAAACAGGCGCTTACTCCTTTATTGACTTGAGTATCGCAGTACGCACGACAGCCTTCCCCCTTCCTTGGAGAAGCTCGGTCTTGTGCCTCTTAATTTATGTGCCCAAGTGTGGAGGTAACGTATGAGAGATGAGTTGAAATTTGTTGACTACTAGGTCCTATCCAGATTCGAAAGTCAACGGTAACAATAATAAATAAAAAGCACTCAATATTTTTCATTGCTAACCTTCTTCGGCTTTAGGAAGAAGCCCTTCTTCAGAAGCAACAGTGGAATCCTAATGAAAAGAATATGATTGATTGAAAAATACAAAGTTGTCCAAAATGGAGATGCGTAAAGAGGATTATTCAACCATATGTTTACCTTTCTACCTGGGACAAAATCGATAGTGGGGCCTCCAGTGACCTCAACTGCTACAATGCCAGCAAGCTGAAAAACATACAAGAATAAATTAAAAAACTATTTTATTGAATCTTTATCTAAATACTTAAGCTGTCAGAGATGAGTCGTGTATTCACTCAAATCATATCTTCAATCCACAATTAAAGTTTGCATCAGGCTTATTCACACAAAACATCTCTAGTAAGGATTTTAGTGTGCAAAACATTCTTCCGTTTCAAATTTTTAATTTTTTACCCCTATTACTACATTTCATTGTGGAAAAAGTCATTTTTGTCAATTATTATCTAGTTTCTCAATTAAAAGTTATAAAATGAAAATTATACCCTCATATCTAAATAAAACGAAAAGAAAAGAAAAATAAATAATAAATTGCAATCATACCCCAAATTTTTTCAAAAAAGTAAAAAAAAAATTCCACACACATATGCCACTCCTCCCTAACCCTACTCCCACCAGCAATGTCGGCCTCCTCCACCCAAATGGACCAACCATGCGATCTGGTGCGCCGATGCCTCTATCCATATCCCCGCCGTCAATTCCCGCGTGTACTACTTCCCTCAAGGCCACCTGGAACACTCATTGTCAATCAAAAATTACAACATGTTGCTCAAAACCCCTTTGATTTCCTGCCAAGACCTCTCCGTATCCTTCCTTTCGAACCCTTCCTCCGACCAACCATTCACCAAAATTCGTCTCATTTCCCTCCAGTCACGTGGGCTGCACGTGGTAACGAAGAATGTTTGAGAAAAGAGATGGATGAGAGCGATGTTTCGTTTGCTAAGATTTTCCGACTATTCAAATTCAATTCCTCGGTCAATTGTATGATCTCATCAACAGCATCCAAGTAATCCTCACTTATTGAAGACAAATTTACCCCATTGAAAATGATCTTCTCAGCGGCCCCAAATCGCAGGTCGTCGGAAGGCGTGTCCTCGTCGAAGACAAAGGCGGAGAGATTCATCGGCGTCTGGAACTATTGTTCAGGCTCTGAATGATCCTTTGTGCAGTGGCTAAAACCTTATCTTGTCCTTCTATAGTCATTGCCATTGATGTCTCCTCTATTTGAAAATGAACAGATTATAGCTGGGGTTTTTTTAGTAAATTAGGGTTAGAGATTTGGGATTTTTTGGAGGCGAAAATTCAAGTATTCAAATGGCTGGTTTCCATTTTGGCTTCCATTTTAGCAGTAATGAGCCAAAGAAAAATCTTCTTCTTCTTTCCCCCTTTCCCTTTCCGTGTCCCTCTCCCTCTCCCTCTCCCTTTTCTTTTTTGATTTTTAATTTATTTGGAACTTATTTGTATTTCTTTAAAAAATTGGGAGTATGATCGTAATTTATTTATTTTTTAAAAATTTAAATACGAGGTTATATTTGTTATTTTACAACTTTTAATTGAGAAATTTGATAAAATTGATTAAAATGACGTTTTCCATAATGAAACGTGAAAATAAGAGTGGAAATGTTAAAAATTGAAACGTAAAGATATTTTGCACACTAAAGATCAAACGTAAGAACATTTTGGTTAATAAGCCGTTTGCATAACATCATATGTTACGATATAAAGGAACCCCTAAATTTAATCAGATGTAATTTGTTTTAGACAAACCCATTTTGTTTTTAGTAATTGATGGAGAATGTGTAATTGAAAAAAAAATTATTGATATAATGAAAATTATTATTTTATTGAAGAATGTGTGATTAAAAATGAATAAAAAAATGAAAATAAAAATTTTAATTTGACTCAAACAAGGCTTAATATGTAAGGGTTATCACCCCTCAACATCATCCCACCCTGTACCCCACGTCCATTGTCCAGCAAATTGCAAATATCTCAAGTGTTCAAAAAAAAATAAAAATCCCTCACAACGCTACAAATGGAACTTTCTCCCTGCATACATATACAAAGACATACATATTTTTGTTCTTCTCTGACTAGAATGTCTATATCCGTTTTACTCTCGAATTCTTCTACTCGTCAGATTCCTCCCCTACACCATCTCTGGCGACTCAATAACATAGAGTCGAAGGAATCCTATGAGAGATGAAAATCAAGCAGAAGGAGAAAGAAGTGGAGTTTTAGAGTGAGGTGAAACTGGGATCAGGATGAAAAGCAGGCAACAATAGAAATAGATGGAGATTTTGAAAGAGGCGATAATGGTTTTGAAAATGGACAGTGAAAGGAGTGCTGGTGTTAATATTGATGCCACTATGGCTTGAATTTACTGTTGAAAGACTGGAAAAATTGGAGAAATTGGATGCAGAAAAAAGTAGAAAAATGTCTGATTTCTTGTTTTAAAATTTCCCTCACTGTAACCATTTCTCTCATCATTTCATTTTTATAGTTTGGGGACTTTTTCTTCTTCCACTGCTGCCTCTGCTTCTCTCCACGTCTTCCTCCCTATATCAACAGCAGCTAACCACACATCGTGCTGACCAAGTTTGTGTTAATTGTGACCGGTTGTGAACAACAACAGATTCACAATAGTACACTATTTGTACTCCTCTTGACTAAGATCCGATTAGGCTCATGTTACAGTAACAGTAAAGCAATCTCTTTGTTCTCACAAGGGGTTTCATTTGCCAATCCAACATTTTTGCACAGAAAATATTGAGATTCTGAATTTATAGTGTTGCAACATTATCAAACCTGAGTTTATACCCTAGATGATAAGGCAAGCATTTCATATGAGCAAGCATGAAAATCTCTCTTAGGCAAATCCATTCAAAGAACAAAAGTGCACCAGCGCATGTGCATGGGAGCAAGGATAAGCACCAGCAGAAATAACACACGCCAATAGATCTCAACAGAAGGATAGTGACCTACCGAAAGGATAAGCTCAGGGCAGCTTGCACATTACCACATTTGATAATATCAAATCATAAGAAAACCGCCAGTGCCAGATTCCCCAGTGAAATCTGCCGCAAGGACTAAAGGATCGAGTTACATTGAACCTTCTGAGTTTCAAGGACCGTCCTTGCAGCCACTTTGACCACTTGCCCACTCACATAGTGCTTCCGACACACAGGCATATATACTTCTGCCCCAGCAATAAGTTCTGTTTCAGTCTCATCTGTCTTCCTCAAAGTAAAGAAAGCACGCTCACCACATAGCTCGCATCGTGCAGTTAACTTAGTTACAGAATCGGCTATAGGAATTATATCAAGCACTGCACCAAAGCTCCTCCTGCCAATCCCCAGGGGAGGAAAATCAAAGTAACATCAAATAACAGGTCAGTATAAATCAGACTTTCAAGTAAGAATGCCTAAAGACATCATGATAGCAACTGAGTACAAGGAAAGAAATGTGAATTGTGTCCACCATAAAATCCGTTTAAATTAAACCAACAGTGATACCTTAAATAGTCACCATCCAAACCAGCAACTATGATAGTCTTGCCATCATGGTCTGCAGCTTTGCCACAGAATTCATATAGGTCTTCAAAAAATTGAGCTTCATCGATACCAATCACCTCTAGCTGTCATTGTGCCACGGGAAAAATATCATCTCGCGCATTTTCCGGCAAAATAAGTGAAACGTGCAGTATGAAATCTGAGAGGCATTCACATTGTTCTTCCCATTTAACAGAAACATTATTCCATATCCAGCACTTGACATGTTACCATCTTCGATATGTTGATATCTATGTAAAATCGTTATTTCTAAACCAAATTCTGTATGTGTGTTACCTTATTATATGCTTCAGGACCCAGTCGTTCTCTGAATGAAGACAGCTCTGCCAAGGGCCAACACGGTAATTTCTCTCCATCATGTGTTACAATAGAGTCTACAGCATATCTAGTGTCCTTGTTTGATTTTATAATCGCTACATTTCTGCACAAAACAGAAACCAAACATTTTAAATATCAATATAAATATAATGGCATATATTTATGGATGAATCCACTTCTTTCCTTCCCTGTTTCTTTTGGATACATCAGCAACTAGTCCCACTAAAATGAATGAATGCATAAAACCAGTCAACTGACCAATATACTCAATAAATCAGCAATAATCACCATACACGTAAAGATGAGACTTTTACGCTAAAAATTACAAGAAACATATATCTAAATATAAAGGACATGAAGGTCTCAACAAATTTAAATGCCCATTCTTAAAGCTCAAATTGATAATAAAGTTACCGGAATGGTTTCTGAACAAATAGAAAAGAATCAAACTCATACATTTCTAATCAGATTGCAATCCAAGAATCACAAAAGGGAAAGATGATCAACTCAAGCTAGCAATACATTCAGCATTTTTTGGCGCAGAATGAAGTTAACCATTAACCAAAGATCCATCCATCGTTTAAGTATGTGTAAAAACTTAAGTGTAAGAATACTTAACAGACTAACTTCTGGGTGTCACCTCCATCAAATCTGTATCAGTCAATTCATGATCCTAGATGTCCTATCTATGATAGTAATGTACATTAAGCCCCTCCACCCCTCCAACACACACCTACCCACCAACCAAAAAACATTATGACGCAGCTGCCTTTCTAGACAGATTGAGAAAACCTATTTTATAAAATTGATTTCTATATCATTATCAGAATATGTTAGGGAAAGATAGCACATTCCTAAAAGTCCCATGTCTGATCCAATTACTGGTATATTACCTTCTGCCATTCCAAAGCAAAGGTAAGATCTGTGACTGTCAAAGCTAAGAAAGACATTATGCCTCATAGAGGTGGTCAGAAAATGATAATTTTTTTCCCCTTTAGGTTACTTGATCACTATTGTGCAACTATGATGCTCTTAGATGCTGAAGTCAGGGACATCTCCTGTATCTTTCAGAATACAAGCCATATCTTTAATCAACTCATATATCTGTTCAGTTTGTTTGTGAATATTATCACCCATAAAAAAGAAGTGGGCCTCCGCCTGAACCTCAATCATGCTATAACCAGGCTCCTTTTTAATCCCAGATTCCTTCATTATACTCCTAATCTCTGCAACATTGTTCCATAGACCAAAAGTGGCATATGCATTAGACAAAACTACGTACTTCCCTGCATTCTCCGGTTCCAATTCAAAAAAGTTCTTTGCAGCAACCTTTATCATGTCGACATTTCCATGAATCTTGCATGCCCCTAGCAAAGCACCCCAAATTGTTGGGTGCTCTTTACAAGGTGAATTTTCGACAAACTTGTAGGCCTCTATTAACCTCCCAGCACGGCCTAAAAGATCAACCACAGCTGCATAATGTTTTCCTCTTGGCTGAACACCATAATCTCTCATCATTGATGAGAAATATTCCTGACCTTTATCTACCAAACCTCCATGGCTACAAGCAGTAAGTACTGCAAGAAAAGTGATTTGATTTGGTCGAAACCCTTCATTTATCATCTGATGAAAATATTCTAGAACCTCAAATACTTTTCCATGCTGACCATATCCAGAGATCAGAGCAGTCCAAGTTATAACATTTCTATCTAAAGACTTGTCAAATACTCGAAACCCATCACAGAGGCTACTGCACTTGAAGTACATATCCATGAGAGCACTAGTAACTACAATATTTTCATTAATTTGGCTCTTAATCAACACTGCATGGGCTTGCTTGCCTTGTTCCAGAATCGCTAATGATGCACAGGCCCTAAAGACCGATGCAAACGTATACTGGTCTGGTATCAAGCCACATTTTCTCATCCGGTAATAAAAACCCAAACCCACTTCTTCCGTACCCTTCTGCACATATCCTGCAATCATCGCATTCCACGAAATTAAAGTTTTCACCAACAAGTTATCAAAAAGAATGAGGGCAGTATCTAGATCTCCAGCTTTTGCATAGAAAATCATAAGTTTGACCTTCAGATACTCATCTGGAACAAATCCAGCAACTGTCATTTGCCAATGAATTCTTCTACCCTTCTTATATGCTTTCCTGAAAATGCATTCTTGCAAAAGAAGAGAATAAGTTCCAGATTCTACTTTCACTCCTGTGCGGCACAATATCCCAATAGCTTCTGATACTCTCCCAGTTAAACAGAGACCCTTTAGTGTTTTACCCAAACGGATGGAATTCTTTATGGCATTGGCCTGAAAACTGGGAACACCTTAATAATGATAAGTTATTCAACCATAGAACTAAAAACAGTGGGCAAACTTTTTGCTTTGGAGAGTAAAAGAGGAGAGAGATTCGAACTCATCAAAAGTCCAAACAGCATATAGAAGAGGTCAATACTCATGTATCATATTTCACTATTCAAGATCCATTATAAATCAAATTTATCATCTCAGTTAGCGAGAAAAGAAATAAACAGTTAAAAAAAAGATAAGATTTTTTTCTAAAACTATACCATAGCATTTTATCGCCAAACTATACTAATTACCCAAATACTCATAAAGAATTGAAACAAATGAGGAAAATATATGCCAACCTGCCATTACTGCTCTCGAGCTTAATTCTCCTGAGAAGCGTAGTGGTCTTGCCAGCGAACATGGGGCCCACAATCACGTGAATTTCCCCAGACCTCGAAGCAGCCTCAGTGTGCAAGCTTCGAATTCGATTACCATTGGAAGGTTTCGCACAGTTTACAAGAGAATGCATCACAGAAATTCTAGATAAAAAATTAGGGCTTTGGAGAGATTTAGCAGCGTTCACATTTCTGGAGATTTTGCGTAAAATAATGGATTGCTCAGAGTGCAAACAGCAGGAGAAAGGGGTAGTAACGTTATTGGATAGTGTTGGGGAGAGATTGAGGAACGATTTCATTCTTGACAAAGTTAACATGTATGTGTGTGAGCGCGCTTGTGTGTGCGCGAGCGCGCTTGTGGGGCTTCTTTTTCAGATTACTGTGTAGAGAGATTGAAATTGAAGAACTCGAATTTCTTGTTAATGGCGTCGAAGGGTTTTGAGGTGAGATAGGGAACGCAACACTGGTTTTAGGGGTTTAGGGTTGGAGGGAAGACTAAGGTGATGGGACCCATACTGGATTAAATTATCTCCATGGTCCAAAAAATGGGAAAATAACTAGGGAAGTCCACATCTTTTCCGAAGCATAACAAGTTAGTCCTCAAAAATATTCTTCTCCACTAGATTGGCCTTATTTAACAACTTAATTTAGGCCTTGTTTGGCTGGATTTCATTTCTGCTTTACAGAAACACATTAATGACTGTACATATAGCAAAGTTCTAAAATTTTCTATACTTATAGTATTGCTAGCTAGTTTATGTGCTTTCTAGATCAGATTTTACTACTTGTACATAAAGATTAACATATCGGTGTACAATTCCCTCACAAATAGGGAGGCTCACACCCAATAAAAAAAACTGTGGCTCCCCCTTTGTGAGGGGGGTCGTACACCGAGGTTGACATTTCGATGTACAAGTAAAGAAACACTTCTAGGCCACCAAGCACGTGGTGAAATCACAAGTAATCACGCATATTTTTGTCTGAAATTACACCAGCCTAAATAACTGTCCCATAGCTTCCACTTTGTTTCAAAACATATTTAGGAAATATTTTACTTTTAAGTCAAATTTTAATTTCAATAATACATTAAAAGTTATTATTCATCACATTCATATATTTTGTTATTTCACTATTATTTATCCTGAAAAGTTACTAATAATCTTTCTTAAACGGAGACATATTCAACAGCTTATATGTATTTAGTGCGGGATGAAATAGGTGGGAATATAGAGTGGACTTGTCACCATTATACAGCAGAATTATCATAAGATCGCGATAATGGTACCTCCAAAAGTAGGTAATTTGGATAGAGATTAGAGAGGTACAAAATGCTTACTAGCCATTATGATTTATGGTTAGACCGTTTAACTTGAGTCAAGAATTTCTATACTCAACAAAGAGTTGTAAAGCAACAAAGAGTTGTAAAGCGTGCGTCCACGCAAGAGGAAATACTATAGGGCAATTCTAGATAAGTAAATAATTTTAATGGTTCTCCTGGACAACCTATCAGACAAGTCAAGATGGCCGAGTTGGTCTAAGGCGCCAGTTTCAGGTACTGGTCCGAAAGGGCATGGGTTCGAATCCCATTCTTGACAAATTTTGTGATATATCTTTTTCGTTCTTTTGACCGTGTATTTTTCGCCTTCGTCTTGAACTCTCTTAATTATTTAATTTATGCCCTTATTTGATACTCATTTTTCTTAAAATACATTTTTCTCACTCTTTTTTTCAACCACACATTCTTTAATAAAATAATATTACACACAAACTCAAAATTTTTCCTTATTTTTAAACTACACATTTTCCATCAATCTATTATTTCAAAATGTATTATTAATATAAAAATGAGAAACAAACAAGCTCTATTCCTTTCACTTTTCTTCTGTAATTTTTTTTTTTTGTCCTCAGTAGAAGTTTATCGACGAAAATATTTTCTTGATTTGGAGAATCTTAAAGGAAGAGAGGCATATAACAAAATTCATGATTATTATATCTAGTTTTGCGAGTCAAATAATATTTTACTTAATTGCGAAGATTCATCATGAAATTTATGTTGCTTGTTCCTCCGAGCATCATATATGAACGTGGGCATCAATCAGGATTACAAAGAAAGCCGACTATTTTAACATTAATCACCAACACTATCAGGGGGCTGAGGGCATCACCCACATTAGCAGGTCATGTGCAAATTGCATGTTATATAAGTACTATATGATTCAGTTGTACGTATATATTTCGAAATTTTAGTTGAATGTCCGAACTCTCGTGCTTAAAGATGCATTGGCAGGCCTCAAAGAAGACTGGCGCAATGCAATTTCTTTTGGGTTTGACCTAAATTTGCTAAATAAAAAAGAAAAATTGAATTATTGTTTGATAATAAAATAGAAAAAGGAAAAATTAAGAAATTAAGTCTTGTGGTAGAAGTAAATAATATTCGAATAGGGAATGAATCTTATAAAAAGAGTTCAAGGTACTTTTTCTATAATTTAATGGCATAGCAGTAGGAAGAATTGTGATTGGCACCAAGGTGGAGTGAATTTCTGCATATCCAAAATTGTGAGTCTAAATATAAAATTGTAAGTTTTTTGAACTAATAATTTTTTTTTTTTACTCAAGTAATCCTCAATGATTTGCTAAACCACGTTAAATTTATATTTTTCTCTTTTTGACTCGTTTTTTCTTTTTTTCATTTCGCTGCTTGGGGGATTTTTTTTATTTTTTTTTTCCTCCCACAATTTTCCTCCACACATTATGGCTTGTTTCATATACTTGATAGAGTGGTGTAAAATGCTTCGTATTTTTAAAGTATTTAAACGAACGCGTTTTAGAAAATTCTAGAATAGAGCAGATTACATCATTTGGTGGGAGATATCCACGTCAGTATTATTTTCTTTTCTTCTATTATTAATTAATACGGAAATAGGTAATAAATCCGCGTACAAAGAACCAACCCATGAACCAAGAATATGGTAAAGCACCGACACTTCATCAAAACCAAGATTCAAAACTCAGGATAAGGTGCATACAACTGACTACAAATACAAAAATGGCCCTCTTTGTACCGCAGAACAAAACACAGCTACTCCACCAGCTAATGTAATAAATAATAATATTGAGAGAAAATAGAGATACCCATTTAACAAATTAAGGACACATTGTAGACCGATCGACGTAAAAAAAAAAAAAAAAAGACTTAGCAGTCAAGGAACACTAGCTTCATCCTATTCCAGATGGTTGTGATGTCAAGAGCTAACTCGAGATATTAGTCTAAAATTCACCTTTCAAAGCGACTTCAAAGAGAAAGTGCCCAATGTACAGTCGGATAAGCCTACAAGATGAAGTGTAACTTCAACGTGGCTTAGTAGAGTCGTTATTATGCATTTTCTTTTTTCAAAATCCAAAATGGAAGCCATCTCCAATTCGCTCTATCTACAATAACAGCCACCCTGGTGTCTGCTCCAACACCGTTGCTACTAATAAATTCCGTAGAATTCACCCTTGAAAGTATAGGGGGTGCTTCGTGTGTTTGTAAGCCAACAAGCTAAACTTTCCAGTAGCCATGAAACTCAATGCGGACAGTATATTATAATACTCAATCTGAATTCAGGATGCCATACAAAATGAAAGGAAAACAGGTCCAAAGATCAAATCACTACCACCTACAAAGGTGAAAACTAAGTCTACTAGTCAACACTCCAAGTTAGCCACCCATAGAGTTCTCACGAAGATGATGAAAATGGATGCCCTTGACGGTCGTGAGTATTTGAGAAACATGAAAACGAAAAAATATCTCACGAATGACAAACAGTACGTGGAAAGAATACACAAAATGGTAAACTGGTATTAAAGCAAATCAAACTCAAAATAAAAAAATATTCAATCAGATTGTTGCTAAACCCTTCAACGCGATTTCGATCTCCCAAACAAAACAAAGGATGATTGCCCAAGTTCTTAGAAACAAAAAATAAAATAAAATAAACAAGCTCTCCTCCACAAAGACAAACTATGGTCAGTGAAGGGGGATCGAACAACCCACAAAAGACCAAGTCAACTAGAATCCAACAAAAACGTCCAACTTCTACAGGCCTGCTTCTACAAATTCTTCCAATTTATTGGTTCATAAACTAGCAAATTACACGACCAATGTACAATTCCATCCAAACACTTCCTATATACAATATACTATTAAACCATCTTAAGCACCTTTCTTCAAGGACTCGAAGTAGAAGCTTCTTGTCTTGATTCCCTCAGGTACCCAAGAAGTGTTTCAGCCTGCCAAAACAACCAACAATCATCAATATCATTCTTCGCAGATATTGAAATCTATATTGTGTGGAAGTTAATTATTTCTATATATAATGCTAGAGTAAGACCAACCTAGAGAATTCCTAGAGAATCATGAAATTGCATACCCAATTATGAATAACAAACAACTAAAGTTGGTAATAATGAAACAAAATCACAAAACTAATAATTGGGGCGATAAGATTGAAACAAGATAAATTACATAATGCTAATGTTCAGCTTTCAGAAGTCATCATAATTTCATGAACTCCACGCTCAAACTGCAGCATGTTCGATGTCACGTGCTTAATAATGAACCTAAGAAATCAGAACACCTGAGCAGCTTATTTTACACCATCAATCAGTGAACTCCCTTGCCAATCAAGTTCAGGGCCAATGCATAAAATGTAAATAAGCTCAAAGGTTGACATTGAGCTCTACGAACCTCAGAAACATGGAGCCCAGGAAATCTCAAGCATAGGTCGCAAGTTGCTAACTGCCGTGATGAAGCATCTAAATATTTTCCATTTTATCGGGCTAATAATGTATTAATATCACAATACTATAGTATCTAATCACACAAGTTATTAATGTAATGTGTGTGCGCGCGCTGATTACTATGATACTAGTAGTTGGTGTTAGAGACTTACTATTTCTACCCATCGTTGGGTTTCAACTCCCTATCTTATACTCAATAAAACCTTTCCAAGCATGGTTTGCTCGCCAAAAGAAAACAATGACAAATAACATGAGCTACCACTTGAAATGCAATAAAAACAGCCACTACCAAAACTAATAGTAAAAATCTCAAATTTTAACAGAAATTATAGGGATATTAAATCTCACCTTATGCTTGACTCTGGCAGTCCCAGTCTGGGTCAGTGCAACCAGAGGCGGAATGCCTCCATCCCTAACAAGCAATCCCCGATTCCTAGCACTCTTCCCGCACATCTGTAACAAAGTCAAAACTGCAAACTCCTTCCCCTTATCACGTCCATACTCAATAGTCTCCACAAGGACGGCAATCCCACCTTCTTCAACTATTGCCTCATGTCCCATCTCAATCCCTGCTAAACTACTCAACACCACCATCGCCTTTTCTACCAATCCCGTTACCTGCTCCTCAACAAGGCCAACCAATGGCCTTATAGCACCGGCACTCACTGCCCTCTCCTTATTAAACTTCACCGAACACAACTTATACAGTGTCGATAAAGCATCCTTTTTCCCTCTATTTGACCCATGTGTGAGCAAGGCCACCAATGGAGGTATAGCTCCACAAGCCCCAATTGACAATTTATTCTCATCAATCAAAGCCAAGCTCAGCAAAGCACAAGCTGCATTCTGCTTTGACGTTTCTGTGCCTGTTTTTAGTACGTAAATTAAGGATTTTACAGCTCCTGCATTTGTGATTAGGCTTTTATTGTTTTCATGGAGGGATAAATTGAGCAGCGCGGTGACTGCATGTTCCTGGGTCCACGGGTCAGAGCACCGGAGAAGTGGGATCAGAGCCGGTACTGCCCCGGACTCCCCAATTAATTCCCGATTATCAGCCCGATTCTTGGCTAATATTCTTAATTTAGCTGCTGCTAACCTTCTCGCTGCAATTGAAGAAGACTGTAACCCATCAACACATAGTTTAATAGTACGTTGTAGGTCTTCAGGCGAAATATTCTCAATAATCTCCGTGGAAAAGGTCTCCCTCTGTAGAGAGCCCGATGACAGCTCAGGCTCAGGCTCCGAATTCAATCCTGCATCCGTAGAGGTGAGGAGGCCTGCAAGTAGCTGGAGTTCTCCAGATATATCACTGGAGCACGCTGAGAAGTCGCTAATAGCCTGAGAGACATTCAAAAAAGCATCAATTTCTTCGGAGCAAGAGGTTCTCAAATTAACTGGCGATTTATTAGCGAGCTCGTCGAGTCGGAGGTCAATAACCGAGTCGGACAAGCTTTCAAAAATGGCAGGCGACTTATCAGGCCTTTCGGTCTGAAAGAGGTTGGACCTGACGGTGCGCATGGAGCGGCCCATTGAACGGGGGACTTTGGCGGAAGATGGCGGTGGCGTGTAATAGTTAATGCGTGTTTGGTGGAAGCGCGTACTGCTACTGGCATTGGAGTAGGGAAGAGAATGCGACTGTGAATCTTCTACAGAAACCATGTTCAAAAAACTCTCTGAACAAACAAAAATCTTACAAGGCCTCTGTGTGTGAATTCGTTAAGGCTAATGAGATTTTCATGAATAATGTTAAACTTTCATGGCCAGACTGAGAGCAAGAGCTGCTGAAGAAGATAAAAATGGCGGATTTATGGAGGGGACAGTGGCTTATTTTAAATTCTTTCAGAAATTTATAAATTTGCGTTATTGCCATTTGGGTTGTCGGCGACAGAATAATTCGTATTCTGAATTATTTTTTAATTCGTTTGATCGTCAATGGTGAAAATTGATGAGTACAAGCATCGACCCTAGTTCAACACTTCAACCATCGTGGCCAAGCAGTGGAGCGACTATAGTTTATTGTAACTACCTGATTAATCTATAATTTTTTAGGGTTTGTACTTTTCTTCCCGTTATTTAATTTATTTTTCATATTTATTTTTAATCATATGTTCATACAATAAAAAAAATTTATACATAAATCTAGAAAAAAAAATCTATTTTTTAACCATATATTCTCTAGAAAAATAATAATCAAAACGGTGTTTTTAAAATTTTAAGGATGTCAAACAACGGATAAATCTTTGCAAAATGTAACAAATCTACACTCCAACTTTTATTTCAGTATAACCAAATTTCAACCTTATAATTATGTAACAATACTCGTCATTTCTTCCATTTTGGTTATTAAATGACGAAATTATCCTCCTTATAAAATTAAAAAAATAATAATAAAGCAATAAAATAAAATAAAAAATAAAGCAGATTGTCAAAGAGTCCCGTGACTTTTCAAAAAAACCAAATAAATTTCATTTAAAAACTTGAATATATATTAACATAAAATTAAATAATAATTTAGAAAAAAAAAACGTCTTCTTCCCCCATTTACACACAAGTTAGTCTTCAACTTCAAGTATAGGTGAGTTTCACGGCTTTTGAAATTAGCTTATGTGGCATTTTAAAACAAAAAACAAAAAAAAAAAACAAAATCGCAAAAACTTGGGAATCAATTGATAATTTCCCTCCACCACAACCGACTGAGAGAACCTGTGAAATCGCCCACCTCCATCTCCGACCAGGTTACCAGCGGCGACCGTCTCACCTACCTGCGCAGGTCACCCACATGCTGGCCAACTGACCTTCAGTTACCGCGTGCTGGATAACCGCGACCGAAGCTATCCCGTGGCCGTAATCTGTGGCTGGTCCGTTCTCCATCTTCGTCCACATCTTTGTTCTCCATCTCCTTCTCCGTTCACATCTTCGTTCAATTATGGAGTTGGAAGGTCGTCAACCTGTCAATGTTACTGTTTGTTTTCTATTTTGGCACTTTGTAAACTACTGATAATGTGCTCGTCTATTTTGTATCTTGTATGTATCAATTGCTTCACTGGTTACAGAAATCTACCCCTAATTGATGTATTTGAAGGGATTTTCTGCTTAATTAGTATATCCCCTATTCCGCATCAAGTCTTCTTTGTAGGTTTTAAATTTTGCTTCGAGGATAATTCAGATGTTCTAGAGTTGAACTCGTACCTGATTGAGAATGTGACCTATTTCTGTGAAAACTTGCAAGACACCATAATTATTGAAAGAGCTAGGGCATTCTTAATCAAAATGAGTATGACAGTGTTACAACACTTACAGTAGTTGCACGCTTTATGAAATAGGATTGTAATTTAGAAATGAAACCCTATTAAATGATTTGTGCAGGTGCTTTTGATAACTTCATAGAGTTTGTTACATTTAGAAGCTGAATGTATATTGTATCAACTAACAGTGATGAAACCAACATTTTATTATGTGGTAATGTCTTCGTAATGCTTATCGATTATTCATTACAGGAACAAAAATTATGGAAGAGGAGCATCATGATTTGTTGGTTGAGTCTGAGAATGAGAATGTTGCGAATGTATTTATGAATGAGAAGGTCGGAGGAGATGACGTGAATATGCCTAAGGTTGATATGATTTTTGATGATGAAAAAGAAATGTTCGAATTCTACAAAAGATATGCTTTCCAAATGGGTTTTCCAGTTAGGAAACGAAATTCGAAAAGGGGAACAATGGAGTTGTGAGATATGTAACGTTCACTTGTAGGGCAGCATTCACGAGTTATTCAAAAATGACTTATTTTTGTGTTGGAAAAATATGAACACGGGTTATTTTTTGGGCAAAAGTTCTGTAACTAGTAGTGAATTTTTTTGGCATTCTTATAGTTTGGCTAGTTTCTTATTCTTATAGTTTGAGAAATGTAATGCAATGTTGCTGCTTTTTAAGATTTTTGTACTGATTTTTATCATGGAGCAAACATTTCAAGTGCATATGTTTTGCTTTGTATAAAAATGTGTTATTTGTTTAATTTTTTTTTGCATTTTTCTTGAGAAATGGTAATAAAACCCAAAATAATGGTTGGAGCTTGTCTTGTGAAAACCTTCCAATTCACTAACAATATCCCAATATAACAAGTTAGCATTCACAAACATAGATTGGTGGCTATAAAAGACCAATGCTGATTGATATCAATACAAAGCCAGTTATCTGTCAAAATAGCATCATACAAAGAGTAATTGATATGAATTCAAAGCCATTCTTCGATAGCAAATACAAAACGAACAAAATACAAATGACTCGTTCAACAACTAACTAATTTCATTTCACATACTCCTCCGCACGTCCTTTTCCCTTGCGAAATTTCAGGTTGAATGAAATCTCCACGTCTCTTTTATCAGCTATTCGAGCAAGAGAGTCAAATATGTTTGGCAAGTCTTTGAATTCCTTATTGGCCACAACATTCCTTACTGGAACAAATGCACACTAATTACAGTATTACACCATCAACAAAACCATTCCACCATTACAGGTCCATTCCACCAAAAATGCACACTAATTACAGGAAAAAATGCACGCTAATTATAGGATATCGGCTATCATAAATCATTCCACCATTACAAGCCATGGAGGAGACTAAATCTCAAACTCAAACAATATGCAGGAAGAGTAATGATGAAAACTTCTGCAAACTCAAAACATAATTTCCATAGCATTTGGAACATTTCAGAGCCACGACTAACTCGGTTGGAAATATCAACCTTGGCTTCCTTAACTGGTGCAGCTTCAGCAGGAGCAGATTGGCCTCCAATTCTCACTCCAACAGCCTTCCAAATAATGAAAATGACTATCAGTACAAACTAAAAGTCAGATATATACACAACAATATATCATTACCCTAAACCAAAAATAGCTTCTGGACATGCTTCTTCAAGAAAAAGTGTAATATACAAAAAATTGACACAAGGCACCGACCGGATATGGAAAGGAGAGCGCCGTCGCCGTCTGAGAGTTGAGGTGAGAAAGGCCGTCGCCATTTGAGAGTTGAGGTGAGAAAGGCAGTGTGATTCGAAATCCATTTCAAAATCGGGTCGACTGCAAATATGGGCTCTCGTCGACCGGAGATGGACAGGATCGCACCGTCTGCAGCTTAGGTCGTCGCCGATTGAGTGTTGATAGTGGCGAGAAATGAATACATAGGAAATAGCTTAGTCTTAATTTACTAGATTCTTTGACTTTTCCTAAATCTAATTAATTATTCTAGCTTATTTGTTAAATTATTTAAATTTTGTCTAGTATCTATTGACTTTTCTTTTTCTAATGTTTTAATTATACTTTCTAATTTTTCTAAGTTGGAACCAATGTCTATTTCACCTATATTATAAAATTTTATTTTTAATGTCACTATTTTGATTTTTAATATATTCTAAATTATTTTCTAAAGTCTTTATATTTTTATTTATACATTCTAATAAAGTTTCTACCATTTTATTTGAATTGTTTCTTTCTAAATTTCTCCTATATTTATGAGTAAGTCTGCAATACTATTTAACCATCCATCTTCAGAATGTAAAAAATGTTTAAAATTTTTATCAAAATTTAAAACTAAAGAAGTTACATCTAAACTATATTTTCTTTTAGAATTTCCACTAAATTCTAAATTTAAGTAAACAGTTCTTTTTATAAACTAAATGTTTTAAACTAAGAAAGGGGTATGATACCAATTTAGAGGCGATGTTACTAAGAACTAAGAATCTTCTCTAAGAGAAAAATTATTTTTATTATATTGCTATTATTTTTATCTTTTCTTACAATTTTTATTTATTTCTATCTTTTCTTGCAATTTTTAGAATCTTCTTTCAAGAACATACTTTAACTCGTAGTCTTTAAATTTACAAAGATTGAGAGAGATTCTTTAAGTACAAGTGTTATATGACGTGCTTTGTATTTTTTTTAATGTGTCTTTCAATGTGTGTTATATTGATATTTATAGAGGTTGGTACATCATGTCTATTTTTCGAAAAGTAATCAATACTATACATTTTTATAGGTGTGTAATTTATAATTAAAGAATTAATTATTACTTTACAATTGTGTTAAAATAATAAAGATTCTTTTGAAAACTTGCTCCTCCTTTTTTACTTTCTTTGTTGAAAATTGTCCTTCGAGTAGTATTTTATTTGTCATTGCTTAATAATGGTCATTTATTTGCCTCTACGTCTTTTCTTCTTTTGAATTATTGTACTATATTTACATCATCTCTATGTAAGTTTCTTCTAAATCCGTGTCTATTTTTTTAGTTTTGCCATCGAATATGTATTCTACTTCTTTGATTTTTTTATAATTCATCATATGTTTTTTAAATATCCATCAGTTATGACTTTTTCTGTTGAATGTATGGTGCTAGAATTTTTATGTTTTAACTTTTATAGCAAGATGTTCTTGACAGAAAATCACTTCATTGTTCTATAAGTCTGGAATCATTATTTTAAATTTTTATCATTGCTAATGTCCTGATATCGGTCTTTCGTAACAAATCTGTCTAATTTTTATTTTGGTATTTGTCTTTGAAGAGGGTCTAAATCTTTTGATTCTTTCATATATTAGAATATAATGATAAGCTGGTATTACTACAACATTATTTACAAGAGGTGGTTTGAAAATGAATTGGATCATTAAATTGTGATCTTTTAACTAATCAAGAGTCTATTTAATTTTAGGTGGAAAGAATTTGAAAAATCTATTTAAAACATATATAGTGTCTATCATGCCAAATTGTAAGGCTGGAAAAAATCTCTTCTTCTTAAAAAATTGTATAATCAAAAGAAATTGTAAGATAATTGTATCTAAGAAAAACTAAATTTTGAATAAATGATTCGTATTTGGTGCCATGTTTAACAAAATATCGATTCTCATCGTGGCAGTAGCTTAGGATTTGAGAAAAATCGATTATCTCATGTATCTTTATGGAATTTCATACATTGCAGGTACAATAGCCAATTTTATGTTCTAATTCATACAAAGTTTTTTCTTGTCATGCAGCTATAGATACTATTGATTTAATATTTACTTCTATTTTATCAGAATAATTTCTACTCGTATAAGCAATATCTTTGGAGATGGGTCTTTCAACAATACCTCTAGAATTGAGTCTTTTTAAACTATTTTGTAACTGAAGAATCTCATTTTTGTACTTACTAATGATATGTTGAGATGAAGAGATTCGTCTTTAAGAATTTGCAATTTTTCTTCTAATAAATGCTTTATACGATTCAAATCTCTAACAACATTGATCATATTTTCACAATTATCACAAAGTTGTATGGATGGAGAAGAAGAAGAAGATGGTTGAGAGATGGAGGTTTGCATAGTCATTATCTGTCTAACTTCAGATATATAAAAAATAAATCCCATTATTTCTCTATAAAAATTAAAAGCTTCTTTTAATGTGCAAAATTCTCTGAAAAAGAGTTTCAAAATCTTTTTACTTATTATAATATCTCTGGGCAATAATTATATATACCAGACTTTCTACCCTTAATTACTGCATATAAACTAAAATTTATATTTTTCTATTTGATTGTGAATTTGTCTAAAATGATTAGGTAGAGCATTAATACTATCTAATTTTTGTTTAGAATCACGTGACATTCAAATATTATTTAGTAGACAACGCTCTCTTTCTGGAAGTCTTTCTAAATTATTTCCTCTGACTCAGAGATTAGATTCTTGTGAGGCCGCTTCTAGAGTGACATTTCCAAAGATCATCATCCTTTGATCCATCCACAACATGAAAATAATTGGTTAGAAAATTAATAACTTGTATACTGAAATTATCTGTTAAAATATTATTTTTTTGGTCTATGTATTCTATATTGATTTTATAAGTATTCAATATTTCATACAATTTTAGCCATTTGTTATGCTTTATTTTATCAAAATTTGTCTTTTTAATACATTTTATCATGACTTTACAATATGTTCTAATAGTAAATTCAATATTTAAAAATAAATTTAAACTTTATATACTGTGTATAATAGTCATTATTTCATAATCTAAGTTGGTCAAATATTTTCCTTTTATTTTATATTTTCCATTAGCATATTTATAATTATTTTCTTATTTTTATCGCTACATTCATTTGGTTTAAAATATAAAATTTCTCCCAATCCTAGTTCACAACCACCCGTTTCTATTATTTTATATTCACAATCTAAAGATAATTCTAAGGGTGATAAATTTTTAACCTTTTTTTTTTTCTTTTTAACTAAATTTATATCTGACTGACTAAAATATTTTTGTCCTTTATTAGATAACTTACTATACAATGGTACTATATTCTTTCCCAAAACTTTAATAAAATGTCTAGTACAATTCAAAATTCCTAAAAATGCTCGTAATTTTTTAGAATTATTCTTGTTGTACATAATTAATTACCTAATTGGTTACCGAATTGACAATTGGTGGCCCCTACTGGGGGGCGCCCGTGGGGCCCCACTTATCAATTCGATGACAAATTAGGTAACACATTATGTATTTATAGCATGATGGAATTTTTTATGTAACGACCAAATTTTATAATTTAAATTGCTACCAAATTTATTTATTTCAACAGTGTAAGTATATGAAATTGACGAGAACAATTTAATTAATAGAAGAAATTTATAACCAAATAAAATATATTCCAAATAAATATTAAAAGTCATGCATATCGCATTTATTAAATAAATAATAAAATGTTAATTCCACTAATAAAACATAACACGTATTTAAATTTATAACCGAATAAAACATGTCTTAAAATTCAAAATAAAAAATACTTATGAAATAAACTAAGAAATTGTTGAAATAAAAATGTCTTGTTACACCGGATTATTTTATTGAGTCCCATAAATTCTGGCACCACGATTGCACTTCATCACCCGCCAACTAATGATTCGTTCTAACCTATTAGGAGTAGGGGAAAAAGTAAGTATATGAGAATACTCAATAGGACACGGAAACATTCTGCAATCCCTAATAAAAATATTAAATTATGTGTCAAAAATATCATACCGTCATATCATATTTTTAGAAATCGGTAAGCTCATAATATGTCATATTTTTGGTACTGGATGACCATTTTATATCAAATAATATCATAACTTTCACTCTAATATTTATCAACATAAAAAAATAAAATTAAACGGGACAAATCACTTGCACCTCGTGATCCTACCATGTTAATTGAAACGAATTTTTGAAAGTTGAAAACCCAAAATCACGTTCCAAACAAATTTTCTGCTTCTGTTAGTGTGTTCCGTGCGAATATGTTTATTTGTTGTGTTGGGACCATCTAGTCATGCATCAATATACATAAGGAATAAAAACTAGATCCTTAAGAGTTGGCACGTAGCCAGAAACGTGTAGGATAGAATAAATGGGATAAAGTGGTGGAAACATAGTCTGTTTTTATTTTCTTAGATTCAATCTTCATAATGTGAGATTCATACACGTGTTAACAACCAAATCCCCAAATTAATAAAATACATTCATACACGTGGTGCACTCCAATGGGACTTTAATTGAGTTGGAATAAAAATAATTTTACCTTTTTTTTCTAACAATTCCTTCAAAATGAAATGTCTCGTAGAGGACTTATTCGAATTGACTCTTCTCGAGCTTAAATTATGTATTTAGTTACGATCTATCCAACGAGACCAATATTGTTATATTTATCTTCACCATATCAAAATCTAAATATTTGACCCAAATAAAATTGAATTAATCAATATATCACTTTAGTCCTCAAATTTCAAAATATAGACACATAGCATATAGACCAAATAAAATTTATTCTATAAATTTTCGGGGCGTTACAATAGAAATCCATGTTATTGAGTCCATATTAATTTTAGAATGTTAGAAAATAATCAATCACGATAATATAAAATGTCTGTAGTCATTTCTATGGTCGTTTTACATGACTTCGGTCGTTTGAAATGATTACGGTTGTTTAAAACGTATGTAATGAATTCGTAGCTAAAAAATATACGAGATTCTGCTTTTCAAAACTATTTGAGATCGAAAAATACATTCAAACACTTAAATAAACACGAATGACAATGAATATATGGATAAATAAAAAACACTAAATTAAAAATAATTAAAAGTGAAAATAATATCTTACCAATATAAAATGTAGAAATATGAGGATTTCTTATTTGATATACTTCTTTATACTTGATTAAAACTAGATTAGAAGAAGAAAGAAGAGCAAAGATGTAGAAGATTATAGATAAATTAAAGAAGAAGAGGAAAAAGAAAGTTGGAATTCTAAAGAAGAATAAATGAATTTAACGGTTATAATTTTGAATAGAAAAATGCGTATTATGGTCATTATATGATAAGGGCATTTGAGATATTTTAACAATATTTTGAAGGATAATATGGATATTTTAACCTAAAAAGAGCCTCAAAAACTTTTCTATAGTAAGTTAGGCCTAATTTTTTTTTTAAAGAGTTTGACTAAGCCATTTATAAAAATTCCCCTAGAATTAAGCTAAATGTACCAAGGATGACACCCTCCCATACATGGAGAAAATCTATGCAGTGATGTTATAAATGAGTTGAAAATCAAGAGTGTAGATCTTGTTACGTAGAAGAGTGTAGATGGTGTAAAAAAGAGTATATATGTAGCATGATTGATATAATAAAATATTTTGTACGTAAATCTAAAAAAAAAATTCTCTACTTTTTAATCATACATTCTCCAAAAATATATATTCAAAACTCAATTTTTTTTTCAAAATAATGACCTTCAAACAAGTGCTTAGAAAGTGGTTCGAGAATAATAAGAAGTGAACTCTTTTTAGCACTTGTTTGACAACTATTTAAAAGAGATTTTTTTGAGAAAAAGTGAGTTTTTAAATAATAATTTTTTTAAAGCCCGTGTTTGACCATATTTTTAAAATATAATTTTTTTCAAACTCATTTTTAATCGTACATTCACGTGATTTATTATTTTTAATATTTTCTAATCTTATATTAATTTTTATCAAAATTTACAATAAGTTCTATTTTTATTCAAAAGCAAAGGGAATTGAAATGGGACCTACCCGTCATTTGCCATCACATTTCGCACCGAAGGAATGGACATCTCGACAAAACAAGGTAAAAAATGGGAGCCGACCTGACCCTGCATTGCTCCCACACACACTGCTTTAATCCCACCACCACTACCACTCCTTTTCATAGCAGATCAAAGCACAACTCTTTCCTTTTCAATCCCTTTACTAAATCCTTGCAAACCCATCTTCCAAAACCAGCGAATTTCTCCATGGATCAGGCTTTAAAATGCAGCGGAGTTGAAGAAACGGAGACCCACAAAAGAAATTCTATGAGCCTTATCTTTGATCATCACAAAATTGACAACCATTTGCTTCAGAAAATGGAATATGATGCCCTCGTATGGAGTTCCCTACACGGGCTTCTTGTTGGGGACACGAATTCACAGGTCGGTTTACAAATATGGTTATTTTCACTAACGACCTCTGAACTTTAATTTGTTTCATGAGGCCACTATTTGTAGTGCGAAATTGAGTGGCCATTAGTGAAATTAACTCAATTGAAATTGGCAATTTCCTTTATTTCATATCCTTCTTCTTTTATGAAGAAATTGAAAAACATCATTTTTCTGTGGTATGTTCTTGTATTTGTTGTTAGATTAACAAATTGTGGTAAAGTAGGATTTATATTTTGTATCAGTTACAGTTTCTACTATTTTGGTGAATGTTACTCAAAAAAAAGATGGTGAATGTTAGAACTGAATGGTAAACCACGGATTTTGATAATATTCTTTTTGTTTCTGAAGTTTGATCAATAGATACCCTGATGCGAAATTGATATGTTTCATTGCAGTGATGAAATTTCAAAACTAAATGTTATAAACGTTTGATTTAAGTTTGAAGTTCCTTTTAACTGGGCTGGTCAAAAATGAAAATCTTTTGATGTATGGGTATTGAATTAATAGTATGTTAGTAGTTTAGTCTCCAGCTTTTCAAACTTGCAGAGATCAGGAAGAGTGCCTGGTGTGGGCATGATTCATGCACCATTTTCTTTGTTGCCTATGCCGTTTCCTGAAAGTCATTGGAAACAAGCTTGCCAAATAGCTCCCATTTTCAATGAACTTGTGGATCGCGTGAGTTTGGATGGAAAATTCCTACAGGACTCACTATCCAGGTTAAACTTCTTGTACTCCTACTTATTAAAACACTGTGCACGTGAAAAGGATCATCCTGGTTCACCATCATCTTTTTCGAACTTTTTTAAATTTTTGGTAAAACAAGCTACAGATAGCTGCAAGTTATTTGCACTTGTGTAGTCCCTGGAAGTTGTATCCTATGTGCTCTTACCTCCCGAACTTTTTCTTCCCTTAATTTTGTCAACTCTCAAAACAATGCCAGATGTGCGTCTTTTTCCCAGCATTGTCTTAATTCAACTTTTCACCTTTCTTTTGCAGAACCAAGAAAGTGGATGCTTTTACATCCAGACTCTTGGAAATTCATTCCAAGATGTTAGATGCCAACAAAATAGAGGTATATTTCAATATATTCAGTTGGATTGTCTATGTCGTGTTTGGAAATTGGAGGTAATTTCTTTCTCTCAATATAATAGAAACTTAGCCCCAATAGTGTTGAAATTTGGTTTTAAGAATTGGAATTTTGGTTAAGCATAAACTTTTAAAAGTGACTTTGTGTCAACTTCGACCAAATATTCGGACTTGATTCGATAGTTAAATTATAAATAAATAGATTAACTTGTTCTACTCATTGAGTAGATCGTCATAGTATCTTTGGAATATCAAAACTAATTCCGGATTAATGAAAAATCGTGGTTCAAAGTTAGATAGAAAAGAAAAAAAACTAGTCGGGAAAAATGCCTAACTCCATAGCTCGTCTAACGCTCGAACGAGCTCAAGCGATGAGACTGTCGCTGGGGCGACAGGCGAGCAAGAGAGGTTCTGTTGAATAGATTTCACCGTCGCTTCAGCGAGATGTCAACGATAGGCTAGCGATAGCAAGGGATGCTTCCCTTCGTGAAGATTGCTGAGTTTGAGGTGTGGCACTTCACTCACAATCCTTCTTCTTCTATAAATAAGATCCTTTAGACGTTTATTATGCATCTCATATCATTTTTGCATTGAGCATTACATCAAAAACTCTTGCAAAATACTCTCCAAAAGTCACAACATCTTTTTGTAGAGGGAAAATTTTCGTTCAAAGTTCATTGTTGTTTCTACCACAAGTTGTATCCGTTATATTTTGGAAGACAAGTGCCGTAAATCGTTAGTAGCGTTGTTGGACAATTTTTTCTTAAGGAGAAAGTGTTTTCGCTTGTCTCGAATTTCGTTCTTCACTTTCTGTTCTTTTTCTTACTTTCTTTCATTTTCAATTCTAGAGTTTAATTATGCTCTTACGAATTAAACTTAAATACTTATTTATCTAAACAACCATTTCACTATACCATATCAACCAACAAATGGTTGGGGATTGATACACAGCACCTGAACACTATATCAATAAAGCTATATATGGTACCTATATTTCTTAAATGTTGCAACTCACTTGGTCTTTCCTTCACTTAGCCCTATGTTGGAGCGCTTTATTTTTCAAGCCAGCTCACTACATTTATACTTGTTTATTTCTGTTTTCATGATTGTTCATTTTGGATGGTTCCTATCTGGCTCACAATTTATGTAGCAAGTCCATTGTTAAGAGATAGAACCCTTCCAAAAGGGGAAATCTAATTTATAATTGAATCCTCATTCTTAGCATATATCTACATTTATCTGTATTTATTTTGTAATATTGTGTCTGGGTTGGCATGTAATTAGTAGGGGCATATTTTTAGGAAGTTACCTTTTTTATCTTGTAGGAGTTCCGTATAAATACTGTACATGCTATTCAAAATAAAATTGGAAGACCAAATTTTCTCAAATAGTATCAAGTGTATACCTATGCACCATTTATGTTCAATGTCAAGTGCTATTTTGATTTTTCACTCAATTTTTACAGTGTCATGATTTTGAAAGGTCTAGCTTATTCACTTTTGTTATTAATTTCAAACGCTTGCAAAACTATACATGGAAGTGGATTATGTTTATTACGTGCTGAAGATTACACTAATTTTGATACCTGTAACATAGGAAATACGTTTAGGACTACATCGTTCAGACTATATGCTGGATGAACAAACTAAATTACTTCTCCAAATAGAGCTCAACACAATCTCATCTTCATTTCCAGGGCTGAGCGGTCTTGTTAGTGAGCTTCACAGGTTATCTCAGTAAATATACTTTGTTTTTTTGTACATCGGTTTAGTACCGATTTCTAAGCTGATTCTCCACCGTTATATTTACTGGAACGTTAGTATCAGAATTTTATTTCTTTTTCTGTTATTTTACATGTTTGCTTGAGTTTTTATGTTGTTCTTGTTAGGTCATGCTTACAACAAAATCTACGTTCACTCATTAAATTGACTAGAATTCTCTCTACTTTCGAGGAGGGAAAGAGAAAATTATGTAGAGTATACATCATGAACAAATGACAGAATTTTTTGGCTTTGAATCATAAATACCTGTTGCCAAGTTATAAATCCATTTTTGAATCTACATTCCGAAAATTTCAACGCTCTTCTTTCCAAGTCCCTTGAGCCATTCTTGCAATTTTTGAAGATTATCGAGATACTGCTCCGTTAAATATAGTTATATTACTGTGTGTGATTTCTGCTCTTTGCTTAAGCATTCCCAACAGAAGTTCGCGACTAAAATTATGGTTGTAGAGGATTGATAGCTTCATTTTTCAGGAGCTTACTTCATCAATATAAACAACACCTCGCACTAAATCCTGAAAGGATTCCACAAAACAGTGTTGTTACTAAGTTTGCTGAAGCATTGTCTAAAGACTTACTTCATCAATATAAACAATACCTTGCACTAAATCCTGAAAGGAATCCACAAAACATTGCTTTTACTCAGTTTGCTGATGTATTGTCTAAAGCGTGGAGTGAATATAATAACCCAAGGTTCGGTTTATTTAATGAATTGTGTTAATTCTAAATCTGCAACTCTTAGCTCATTGAATTTTTTATGAACTCAAACATCCAATGCAGGGCAGTAGTTATGGTTGTGGTTCAAACTGAAGAACGAAATATGTATGATCAACACTGGCTTTGTACAACGTTGAAGGAAAGATATCCCTTTTTGTCATGTAAAATGCTTCTTATTAAAAAAAACTTCATGCTTAGTTATTAATGCTTCAAGATAAACAGAGTAGAATTATGTAGAACTATTATCTTTCTTGTGTGTTTGTCTCAAGATTCTGGAGATTTTTTCTTAGCCTAATAATACATATCAAGTTACAAGTATTAGAAAGACTTTGGCAGAAATTGATGCGCTTGGGGAGCTTCTGCCAGATGGAACACTTGTTGTGTATGTATCTAATGGAACTGAAGTACAGCTTTGATCACCTGAATTAACAGGATTAGCGTGTAATCTTTAGAAGCTTATAATTGCAGGGATGGTGTAGCAGTTTCAGTAGTATATTTTAGAGCTGGATATGCACCAAGTGATTATCCTTCAGAATCAGTGAGTATCTTTGTGGTTCCCAATGTGATTATTCGTTACAATAAGCGATTACATGTGCCCGATTTTAGTGATTTGTATGCTGCTTACTGTGTACTCATCTTTCAGTTGCAAGAAGCATCTATCATTTTTACTTGCACAAGCTAATAATTTGAATTATACCATGGTCATATTAATTATTTAACAGCTGACCCAGGAAGCTGTGAGAAGGGACCCCCAAACTCCAACCCCCAACGTGTAAAATCTATGTTTTCCCTTTTACCCCTAGTCATTCTAGATAGAAATTGTCGGGGCCAAAATTAACCGCCCAATATGCAAAAGTAACTTATTTGTTGTATTTTACTTATTAATGTCAGACTACACTATTTGTTTTCTTTCCATTTATACAGTGCCATGTATACACAAACCATGCGACCAGAAACCAAAAAAAAAAGGAAAGGAAAGCACACAGCTAGATAATAAGAAATCATCTTGTCTCTTCCCTTTAAGCTATTAGGTTTGGCCATGGGACCAGTTTTCCATGTATCCAACCTGACTATATAGTAAGGTATCTAAATGCATTTGGATATTTTGGACAACACCCTATAGAATTCCGTTAGGGTTTGAGAATTAACCTTTCGATGGATGGTACTTCTGACTGTAGAATTTTGTTTATTTCTTACAAAATTTTCAAGTATAATAATTGTTTGTATTTTATATGAAATATCTTTCATGTTATGCTTATCGTAAGATTTTGAGCAGAGATGATATTTAAGTCAAATGCAGTGCTTATTATTGTTGGAAAGCATTTAACTCCATTTGTTGGAGAAATGTTCTTCTTCATTTAACTCCATTTGTTGTAGAAATGTGCTTATACATATGTATAAGTCTGCAGGTTTCTACATGGTTTTGGAAGTAGAATGGTTAACATGATTTGAGTTCATGAAAGAATAAATTTGCGAGTAGGATTCAATTGCATAATTTGAGCTAATGGAGTAACTACTGTTGAAAAGACAGTACACTACTTTCAAGTTTAGACCCTAATGTAAACCACAATTCTTACATGATGTCTTTTTCTAGGGAAAATGCACTCCAAAAGAACTGCCTGTTTTTTTGGTTATTTCATTCATTTTTTTTTTCTTGTTTCGTTTTTCAATTATCAATCGCAAAGCAAGCAATTTTTTGCTTATGACAGTTCAATATAAATCTATTTTTATCTCTTGATGGACGTAAATCTTGCCTTCTCTTGCCATCTTAGTGTGGGAGGTGAGAACCATAGCCCCTAATACCTAAGTAGGTGGCTCCAGCATCAAGACTCATCTCTGGTGCTTTCAAAATTAATAAATGAAGAGCTTTACAGAAAATTAAATATAGACTTGTGAAGCATAGGTAACGGTTTGGGTTCTTTATTGGGAATCAGACGCCGTATTTAATTTTTCTACATACGTATTCCACAGTCAAGAATGAAATCTTCCTATGGACTTACATAGGATTTTTTTAAACAATGTGAATTTCATGCGAACTCATGTTTATTCGTTGTTTTTTTTTTTAATATTAAAATAATTTGCATGTGGCGAAATTTGGATCCAAGTTTCTCTCTGCTTTCGCTAGGCCCAATGATTATTTATCTGTATATCATAATCTTCTTGTAGGAATGGAGAGCTAGGCTACTGATGGAGCAGTCATCGGCAATAAAGTGCCCTTCAATTGCGTATCATTTAGCTGGCACCAAGAAGATTCAACAAGAGCTTGCCAAACCCAATGTGCTTGAAAGGTAACTTACTTTTATGACTCTTCCTTGCAGGCAGATTACCATAACGTGAGAGACGATATGGATGTTGGTTTTATATTTTGCAGTAAAGGTGAATGTTGACTTTTAATAAATTCTTATAAAAGTCAAGTTTATGAATCCTTGTCCCACCAATAAGTGCACTTGAAATAATAGAAATAACTTGCTGAATAGTTTTTTCTTTTAATAAATGTATTGAAAATCTAGCTGTGTCTATACCTTCAACTGCTTGGATAAATTTTCCTTGGTTTTGTGAGCAGATTTCTTGAAAACAAAGATGATATTGTCAAAGTACGAAAATGCTTTGCTGGATTATGGAGTTTGGAGGACTCCAACATCGTTAATGATGCTATTGAGAAACCCGGATTATATGTGATGAAGCCCCAAAGAGAAGGAGGAGGTCTGACATCATATTGTTACTACGAGTCTAGATTATTGCTAAAATTATTATTGACTGTTTGTTCTTACCTATCTCACTTCAGGGAACAATATCTATGATGATGATGTGAGAGAAACCCTACTTAGAATAGAAAAGGAAGGCTCAGACGAAAATGCAGCTTACATTCTTATGCAGAGAATTTTTCCTACTCTCTCTCCTGCGATTCTAATGCAACAAGGCATTTCTCGAAAAGATCATGTCATATCAGAACTTGGCGTATATGCAGCATATTTAAGGTAACCCCCATTTGCAATGCCGTTTGCACTTCGCTTATAAGTTATAACTCCAGCCACGTCATCATGATGGACAATATCGTTATTTCTATCTTTTGTGTTTGTCGTCTTTTTTTACTGTATTTCAATATACATACAGGAACAAGACGAAGGTGATAATAAATGAGGAATGTGGTTACTTGTTGCGGACGAAGGCGTCTTCCTCAAACGAAGGCGGAGTTGTTGCTGGCTTCGGTGTTTTAGATAGCATCTATTTAGTTTAATTTACATGATTTGCCTTTTGCATATCTTAGAGTTTCTAAACCGTCCACTAGTTTTAGGTGAAGGCCTAAAATTCCCGCCGAGGCGACTAGGCGTGTCCCTTAGAAAAAGAACTACGTTAAAGAATTTGATTGGGCGAGAGTCTTTGTAATAATGTTCAGTCGAGCCAAAGTAAACGTATATGGAACTCGAGTTGGGGTGAACCCCGTGAATCAATGATTCTCATTTGTCATAGTTTCTTTTCTTCATTGATATATTACTATTAAAAATGAAATGTCAAAACCCCAAATGGTATATATAGAATAATAAATCAATAAATAATAAACTCCGACTTATGTAGAACTCGTATGTGGAATTGAAGCGATGAAGATGCTCTAACCTGACTCGGTAAAACTTATTAGGCTCATGATTGAACCACATTCTCATTATTCTACTCATTTTCAATCTAAAATAATATTTGCTTTTGTAGTAGTAGGGCATATGGGCTCTTTCACTAGCTTCACCAAGGATTCTAAAGCCCCTTCGATCTCGATTAAATCAACAACTTTTTGTTGATCTGATGAAATAATCGATCTTAGCGTTAATACTGCATTTCTTCGGCTCGACAAGCTTCCACACCACAAACACCAAATTATGTGATGTAACGATGATTTTGATCCAAGAATAAGCTTTGTTTCCTCATCAAGAGGTGATATTACCGTCAAAGTAGACATGATTTCCTCCAAGATTAAGACATGTTTATCGATAGAATCTCTAGAGAAGGCCTCAAACTTGGACGATAAGGCCCTGCCGGTGCCATTCGCCACAAAGCATAGTTTGTTTCGCTCGCTTTCTTTAGCTAATGACCTTATCTTCAAGACCAATTCTCGGCATTCTTGTTCACCACCGGCCTCAACTTTAGAGAGAATCTCCAAAACCTCGACCGATGTTATGGGAATTCTTGGAGTTGGAATCCTCTCTATACCATAAGACCTCTTCACACACCAATCTTGAATCATTCTCCTAATGGATTGATTAGGTATATGCTCAAGATTTCTCAAGACTCGGTTAGTTAAGGGACAAGTAGAGTTACCGGCTTCAAACCATGCCTCGATGCTATCTCGATCATATGTCATCCCACTAGACAATGTTACCGGATACTTCATCAAGTCTAGTGATATCGGACATCGAAAATGGTCGGGGATTCTCACCTCCATGCTTACATCCTTCTCCAAATCGTGTTTTTTCGCAGCAAGACTGCAGCTTTTTTCCTTCTCCATGACGAAATCATTGGGTGATCACTAAATGAATGAATCAATACACAAGAAATTTATTCAAAACCCTCTTGGCTTACTAACCCACTGGGTTTCTTTTATGAGATAAAATTAGGAATCGACTAGTGGAGAGCTCGATTATGTAGAAATGTTGGTGGGGTTTTTCTGAATTTTCTAGTTAGGAATGAGACTTGAGTAGATATATAAATGTATTTATTGTGCATTGTAGATTTGAATATTGACCATTGAATTTTGAAATGGTAAAATAACCAAACCGGCGGTCAACGGGTCAGTCCAACATAAAACTTCTTTCTATGGACCCTACAAAATATATTGTTAAAATTAATTGTTGACTTTGACTTGAGATTTTAATTCAAACCAAACATTAACTAAATTAGTTATTCAAAATAAAAACTTAAAATGGCATGTTACGTTAGGAAAGTTTAAGTTAAATACACATGTTACAGTCCGTTTGTGACGACTTGATTTGGGTTGGGGTAATCGTGCATGATCACGATGATACGTTCTAGTTGCGCGTCGACTCCAAACATATCGTTAATTATTTCTTCTCTCCATCACGAAGAACAGGCGTCATGTCGACACTACAGAATATGATTCTCTTGGCATTGTTCCGAGCCAGTTCATATTCTAGTCTAGTGGAGAATGAATATTTTCTTTTGACATTTGGAAATTATGCCGAGATGTAAGTTATGATTCTTGTGACTTCATCATCAAAACTGATAATACGTTGGCTCATCAACTTGCGTCATTTTCTTTAAGTCGTATTGAATCGATTGTATTTTACTTTTATTGCTTTGAAATTCGTGTCGGACTAAATATAGTCAAACTAAAATTTTTTCTAGGTTCGCTATATTTTGATTGCATGAAAATAACGGCTGTCATCATTGACACTCTGTATAACGACATGAATTTTGTTTAAAAAATTGATACAAAATGTGTTTCCGACAAATGTTAAGACTTATAGTTCTATCTTAAAATGTCAAATTTTGTTAATAAGAATAGTTTAAATCCTTATACATTATCCTATGTTTCAATATTTAAGCAACGTGATATTTCTCCCTTAATAAGAAGGTCAATTTTTAGCCGCAATCGTATGTTGAATTGAACTGAACGAAAAGAGAAGTGCAAGATATTTTTCTACGTTCCATCAAATCCTATTCAAATTAAAATATCGTATAAAACTTTAAAATTTTATTATTACGTAACTAAAATAAAAAAAATATATATATTTCAGTGAAAACTTCCAAATACATTCGCCTACAGGCAACGGTACTATGGCGGGGATGCGGGTCTTGAAGTTTATTTTGTACCAAATGGTGCACTAAAGTTTCTTAATGGTTCTAATCTTACTAATCTTCAGTGATTGATTGACTTTGAATTTAAATTCAGATTGGAATAAGACGTGATTTCACTTCGTCAATCCTTCTTTAAGACGATTTATGCTTGCATCATAACAAAATTATTAGTACATAGTAGATTTAGCAACCTACGGTTGAATACTTTTAGAAGCTGATTTTTTTAAAAATGTGTGGTTAAAAAGTCCCTATTTGATCATTGATGGCTATTATAAAGAAAATTTTGAGGAAAATGATGTTTTGTATAGTGATTTTTTACGCATGTTTAAAATGCAGGGAAAAATTTTAAATTTACGTGTAAAATATTTTATTACGTGAACGTGTGATTGAAAATAAGTATGGAAAATAAAGAGAACCAAGCAAAGACACAGTAAGAAATTTTTTTGTATTTACGTGTAAAATATTTTATTTTAAGAATTTATGATTAAAAATGAGTTTTAAAAAACAAATTTATAAAAATGAATGTCAAAATTTCTTATTTTCATCTGGATCTTGTTACATGTACATCAAGATTTACATAATGTCACATGCAGGGGCGGAGCCAGGATTCAATGGTACGGAGGCTACTGAATTGTACAGTGAAAAAAATGGGCTATAACTAAATTTTTGTTTTTTTTTTAACAGAATCTGGCTTGGATAACGGTGGGCTCCGCCCTTGGTCACATGACACTACTATTTATAAGTTTAAAATACAAGGAACTTTTTCATCCAATTTTTTTCTATCACATCACATGCTATGTACAAGTAGCAAAGTCATTTTCATTCCACTCCGCACAGCCTGGGCCGCCCCATGTGACTGGAATTCCTCATCAGTTTAACCGGTCGAGGAATGAAAGCGACATGGAAAACGTGTTCCGAACTATTTATGTTATGTTATTTTATTCTTTGATTTAATTTATATCTTGAAAACATGTGAATAGAGAAAGTGGATGAGAAATGGATGGGACCATCCATCCATTCCAGTTTCCATTCAGACCGTAGACCAATCTTGTTCCTTGCAAAACCAAAAAGAATGGACATCCATGCAGTCGTCAAAACAAGGTCAAAATGGGTGTTGGCCTGTACACACACTGCTTTCTTCCCACCTCCAGCACCATTCCTTTGTGTAGCAACTCTTTCCTTTTCAATCCCTTTACTAAATCCTTGCAAACCCATCTTCCAAAACCAGCTAATTTCTCCATGGCTCAGGCTTCGAAATGCAGCAGAGTCGAAGAAATGGAGACCCATCAAGGAAATTCTATGAGTCTTATCCTTGATCCTCACAAAATTGACCCACGATTGCTTCAGAAAATGGAATATGATGCCCTCGTATGGAGTTCCCTTCATGGCCTTCTTGTTGGAGACAGGAATTCACAGGTCGATTACTGACATCTGAAATTTAATTTGTTTCATCAGGCCATTAATGAAAGGATTAACTCAATTGAAATCGAAAGTTTACTTTATTTCATCTCCTTCTTCTTTTATGTAATTGAATCATTTTTCTCTGTTACATTGTTCTTGTTTTGATTTACAGTTTCTACTATTTTGGTGAATGTTACTAAAAAAAAAGATGGTGAATTTGAGAACTGAATGGTAAAGCACTGATTTGATAATATTCTTTTTGTTTCAGAAGTTTGATCAATATTTACCCTGTTTCGAAATTGATTTGTTTCATAGCAGTGATGAATTTTCAAACTAAATGTTATAAACGTATGATTTCAAGTTGAAACTCCTTTTAGCTAAACCGGTCAGAAAAGAAAATCTTTTGATGTAATGGGATGCATTGAATTAATAGCATGTTAGTAGTTTAGTTTCCAGCGTTTCAAACTTGCAGATATCAGGAAGAGTGCCTGGTGTGGGCATGGTTCATGCCCCATTTTCTTTGTTACCCATGCCATTTCCTGAAAGTCATTGGAAACAAGCTTGCCAAATAGCTCCCATTTTCAATGAACTTGTGGATCGCGTGAGTTTGGATGGAAAATTCCTACAGGACTCGCTATCCAGGTTAAACTACTCGTACTCCTACTTATTAAAACACTGCGCATATGAACGAGAACATCCTGATCACCTTCATTGACACCAAACTTGCATGTTTATAATGTGGTTCACCATCGTCCTTTTTGAACCTTTTTTCATTTTTGGTAAAAGAAACTACAGATAGCTGCCAACTTGTGTTGTCCATGGAAGTTGAATCTCATGTCCCACTTTAACTCCTGAACTTTTTTTCTCTCCTTACTTTTATCTAGTCTCAAACAATCTAGATGAGTGTATTTTTCCCGCATTGTCTTAATTCAACTTCTCACCTTTCTTTTGAAGAACCAAGAAAGTGGATGCTTTTACATACAGACTTCTGGAAATTCATTCCAAGATGTTAGATGCCAAGAAAACAGAGGTATATTTCAATATATATTCAGTTGGCTTGTCTATAGCTTGTTTGGAAATTGGACGTAATTTGTTTCTCTCAATATAATAGAAACTTATCATGTCAATAAAGCTATATATAGTACCTATATTCCTTAAATGTTGTAAGTCACTTGGTCTTTCCTTCACTTGGCCCTATGTTGGACTGCATTATTTCTTTCAAGCCAGTTCACTACATTTGTACTTGTTTATTTTGTTTTCATGATTGTTCTTTCGGATGGTTCTTGTCTGGCTCGCAATTTGTGTAGCAAGTCAATTGTCGAGAAATCAGAACCCTTCCAAAAGAGGAAACTAATTCATAATTGAATCCTCATTCTTAGGAAATCTAAATTTATCTTTGTACTTATTTTGTAGATATTGTGTATGAGTTTGCATGTAATTTGTGCGAGCATATTATTACGAAGTTACATTTTCTTTCTTGTAGGAGTTCTATATAAATACCATACATGTTATGAAACGGATCGCAGGAAAATGACAATAATGAAATAGTGAAGAATAAAACAAGAATAAAAGAATTTATGTGGAAACCCAATTCGGAAAAAAACCACATGCAGAGGAGGACAATCCACTATAATTAATAGTTTTGTGTTTATAATATCAAGATTTCAATGTTCTCAATTGAAATCTTAAGCTATTAAAAATGTTTTCTCTCTCTTCTCTTGATTGTATATGTATTACAATATATATAGGTAAACCTTATAGACAAATTGTAGAAGAATAAGAGTCCAAAATCACATCAAAAACGAAAATGGGTTTGGGCAGAATAAACCTATCGCTCGAGCGACAAACGAGCAACATCTCCCTCGCTCGAGCGACGGGACAACGACAGGTGGGCGACAGTCTCTCAGATTGTTTTCCACCGAACTCGCTCGAACGGTGAGCTAGCGAAAATACTGTAACTTTTTCCTCCGATTCATAATTTAGTTCTCTTCAAAAAACACTCAAAATTAAATTTCAATACCCATTAGAATTTGGGTCAAATTACGACAAAACAAAATAAGACGGAACAACCCATTTTTCTCACATGGTATCAGAGTGTATATTCTCTGTCCTCCCGCCTCTTTTCCTTTTGATCTTTTGGCCGTAATTGTCAAAAAACCAAAAATTGAACAACCTTCAATGCCATGAGAAAATAGATTTCCATTTCCCTAAAACCAAAGAATTGCACCTTCATTGCTGGTCTAAATTTTGCATAGTAGAGTTCTTTTTGGACTTTTTGTTCAAAACAGGCATATTGGAAGCAAAAATACAGTACAAAGACCACCTCCCCTCTTAAAGAGACGGGACAGAGATGCACAACG
>CAIGRB010044328.1:4563-44603 GCA_903798255.1 Fraxinus quadrangulata
CGCCCCTAATTGTGTCGTGACCTTCGCATTTTGGCAGCTAAATTATGCCGGTACAAATAATTTAAATTCAACATATACGTTTATGGTCAAAAGTTGTCCAACGAAATTTAAAAAAGAAAAGGCTCATAACAAAGTGGGACACGCGTTGATCAGTAGGCAATGGAAGGTTCTCGAAACTCAAAATTCCCACTACAAATTGATTCCCCCATTTTTGCCACGCAATTTTGGGTGTATGGTTATGATTAGTCAACTGCAGGAACGTGGATCCAACGAATCGCACCGTTCTAATTCCAACATTATTGATGCTCACATGGTATTGCGTTTGGTAATCATATGCTTTTACAAATATTGTCACTCCTCACTCGCTTAGTGTTTGGTGAAGGCATAATTATTACCGCGATTTGTTAACAAAGAAATAATTGAAAAAATATATTTGGCCCCGGATTGGTTGGAATTAAAATCAAATTTTTAATAAATTTTAATAAAAGTTGATGAAGCATCCGTCTGGCCATCATTATTTAACAATATAATGAGATAAATGATAATTTTTTGAAGAATGTGTGTTAAAAAAAAAAATAAATTTATGGAAAAACGTGTCATATTATTTTATTGAAAAATGTGCGGTTAATAAGAAGAGAAAAAAAATGAACTATAATTTAATGAAGAATAATGGGGGCCAAACAGAAGTAAAATGTGGTTGAAAAATTGTGGGATCCATAAAATATGTTATTGAAACAAATTGTTGATTTTGATCTAAATTTAAATTTAAATTTTAAAAGATACCAAACATGGGCATTTTAATAGAAGTTGATGAAATATGTGGTCGAAAAATTGTAAGTCCCATAAGACAAGTGATTAAAATTAATTATTTAATTTTGACTAGAAAATAATTAATAGGGTAAAATGGTCAATTTAGCTCATAAATAATTATTTGATATTTGATTAAGTCAGAAGGAGAACAATCTATCCACCGATGCGCACTTCAGTAGTGTCTTCTGTTGTTTTTTAACCTTTTGTTTCCCCCCTACAACACTCGTCGGGCACCTTTATCACCCACCCTGGCACTGTTGATGTGGCACCGTGTAGATTGTTCTCCTGCCCATGGTGACTATGAAAACAAGCATGTTGATTAAGATAGTTAAATAATTTTTGTTTATGTGATTTTATATACTTCGAACGATACGTCTTAGCATTTAGCATAATAAGATTAGATTAATAATAAACTTACATAACAAATTGAATAATTTATAAAATCATGATTTTGTACAGATTTAACTAGGTCGTTTTAGTAGCTCCGATAAAATTTAAGAACTTAAATTATACATATAATTGAAATCCAAGGGTTGCACATATTACCCAATCAATGTTTGATCAAACTCAACCGGTTGGCCTAAAGCCTAACCCGAATTTTAATTAATTAAAAATCAAAATTGAAATTTGACCTAAGTTCAACCATGTACTTAAGAAGAGTTTTGTGTTGCTTAAAAATTCAAAATTCAAATTCCCACGTGTCAACAACCACCTAGGCATTTTTACACAAGGAACAAGATTCATTCAAACCTACACAGAGATTTATTCAAGCCCATAAGTGTGTTTGATTAACGTTATTGAAAAGAAAATGCATTTTATGAATGGAAAATATGTGGTTAAAAAATAAAGAAAAATTTTGAATTTGCATGTAGTATTATTTTATTGGAGAATGCGTGGTTAAAAATGAGTATTGAAAGAATGAATTTTCAAAAGAATGTAGATCAAATATGGGCTATACAAAGACTGTAAGTGTAGAGATATTTCATAACAAGTTTTCTTGATATTTAGTAACGAATCATATTACATGTACAACATTTGTTAACAATATTGATCGATAATATCCTATTTAGCATCATCATATCTATCTATTTTTAAAAAAATCATTTTCTACATCACACGCTAGAATTTTGACAACACATGGTTGTTAACCACTGTTGTACGCTAAAGGTTTTTTTTTTTTTTTTTATAACTAACAGGTTTTGTATTCTTGTAGTAGGTTAATGTTTTTGGATTCTTTGGTAGATCTTGATGTCTATTCATCAGGTGCAATCCGAACTTGAAAAATACTAATGAAAGCCAAGAGTTGGAGGTAATTCGAGGAAAAACAAAATCGAGATTGTTAATCAAATAAGAAATTGAAAGAATTCATACCGCACGGATGATATTATAGATTAATCGCGCTGTAAGAGTTTCACTTAAACACTTATGTGATCGTGTGTAGTGATCTAGAAAAGATTATTGTTCCGATTAAATAGAATTATTATTGTTTTTTCACGTTTATCGGGATTAAACTTTCAACAATAATAAACTTACTTTTTATTTAATTCCACCTATCATTTAACGTCACATTAATGTCACCTAAATTGAGATTATAAAGAGTAAATAACTCTGCTCATTGTTTAATTACTATTTCATACTACTATATAATCTTTTCAACAGAACATATCATAAAATAAAATATACGAAAAAGGCACGTCTAATGAAATATATGTTTATATATTTATATTATAAAAAATTAAAAAATCACAGAAAATGAAATTTTAATTATGTTCACATTATGCAACCGCGCGTATGTGATAACATTAGGGTTTCTAAAAGTGACCATCCGTCTCCTTCACCAGCTTGTACTCTCGGGCAGCTGGGCACACGATAAATTACCCCTCAAATTTCGCTCTCCTCCAACTACTTTCTTCCCATTCCTCTCTCTGTCTATTTCGCACACTTTTACGGAGAATCAGATAGACGCACTTACGCACACAATGGCGGTGTCACACTCTAGATCTTCACTCGTTGCATTGTTATTGGTGGCGGTGACAGTTTCTGCTCTCATAGGAAGCTCAGTCGCCATCGAGTCGCCGGCGCCGGCACCGGATTCCTCTGCCAGTTTACCCTCGCCATCGTTCGCTGCCGGATGCGCAATATCTGTTGCTTCTTTCCTATTTGGATCTGCGCTCAGGATGTGAATCTCGTTGACCGTCTGTAGAACATATATTTGATTACATGTATCAATCGGCTTGGCTTACTTTATGTGATTTGTTTGTTATGGTAAGTAATTTAGTATTTGGTTCTGATGGAGCGTAATATTAGTGTTTTAGGTTGGTGTTGTGATGGTAATAGTTAATGGTGATTTTTCGAATTAAATATTTTATGTTTTATAATGATTTGTAATTTTGTTTATTTATTTTTTCGTCTTTAGATTAGCTTCTTTGGTCTAAGCTAAAATGAAAATAATTTATTTTGTACAATGAACATCCATTAAGGCCTGTTTGGGAGTTTTTTTTTTTCCACTGGTTTTTTTCCGGGGAAAATCGGTGCTTAATAGCTTTTTTGGTATTGATATTGATTTTGGATGGCTTAAGATTAATCCAATATTGAAATTGTGTAATTTTTATCCTTTTTCCTCAACCCAAAGTTGAATTTTTTTTTTATCGTTACTTAGATTCTCTTGTAATTTTAACATTTATAAATTAGTTATTTTCAACTAACATATTTTGTTCAAAATTAGCTTGTAAATAAAAATACATTAATTAAAAAAAATATTTATAAGCCAAAAAAACTTTATAATTAAAAATTTTACTTGTATAAAATAAAATTCACCTGTGTAAAAAACTTTTTTTATTCACTTATAAAATAAAATTGTAACTGTATAATTTACTTGTAAGTAAAAAAAATATAATTATGAGCAAATATGTGTAAAAATATAATTATGAGCAAATATTTAATTTTTTATGTTTTGTATATAAATGAATTATTATATCAATTATAAGTAAAAAAAATCATACAAAAAATTATAATTTGAAACTTTTACAAAAGAGCATATATTTAATTTTATTTCGTAAAAAATAAATTTAAAATCGATAAATAATAAGCATGAATTGAACTATTTTAAAAATCATTACTAAGCCGTTATTTGAGCGCCATTATAATTAGATTTTGCCAAAAAAAAAAAAAAGTATTTTTTAATAGTGATTTTATTAAGAATGTACGATTAAAAGAAAAGAAGGTGTTTTAAATTTATATGTAATATTATTTTATTGAAAAATATATGATTGAAAGAAAAAAAAAAAAAAAACATTTTGAAATTAATGAAGCCCATGGGCTAAAATCCATCCAAAATGGATTCCCTCACAGACGCACAAATTCAGTACTTAAAAGAATACCCATAAACTTCCAAGCACGCAGCTAGGAAACGGCTATGAATCTCAATTAATTGAAAACCCAATTTAGTAACAACTTAATGCATATAATAACTAACATTACTTACATAAAACAGAAATCAAGCAGATAGGTATGCTTCTCAGTTGCATTTACAATAAAGCCATTATATCATTAAGTTCACTTCATAATAGTAATCTATTTACATACATGTAAGAAACAAACTACTACATTTTAAGAGAGATCCTGAGTCTCTTTCCAATAGAGGATTCTGCAGCAAATTATGCACTGAAGCCCCTGTGGAGAGAGCTCCAAGAATTAGAAGGGAAGCTAACACAAGCTTGTGCTGCTGCCTCAGCCATCTGGTCCCTCCCAATGCCGGCATTGCAGATGTTAGCAATGGCACGCATATGTTTCATTCCGTACTGGGACAGTGATCCACAATGCTGCTCAAATGTTCTGACCTGCACAGGAAATTATGCACGATAACACTTGTAAAAATAACATGCATTTGTCCAGTTTATGAGGTTAAATCAATACATTCTAAGAAAGAAGAGTAACATCATTTAGCACAACTAATATAACACCGGTCTAAGTGATACCTAAGTGGCATTAAATGATTGACACAATTAAATGAATCATATAACTTCACCTTTCATCGAGTCCATCACATTATGACACTTAGATCAGTGTTCTAACACCACTGGTGCTAGATGGCACTAGGGCAGGGCAGGGCTGGGCGTGGGTCGGTTCGGTCCGATTCTTTTCGATTCTAGAAATTTTCGGTTATTTAGCAAATGGAACCGTCGGTTCCAGATATAATTCTGGAACCGTTCGAGTTCGGTTCAATTCGATTTTGTTCGATTCCGTACTATAATTATTAAATTAAAGGACGTTAAAAATTTATATACATATATATAGACGCACAATAGAAAAGAAATGATAAAAAGGAATAAAAATAAAACTAATAATTAGGTCAAATAGTTAAAACAAAAAATTGTTAATTTGTTTAGAAAAAAATAAAAGAAATTGATTTATCCAATATAAAAAAAAAATCGGTTCTTCGGTTCTTGGTCTAGAACTAAAACCGAGAACCGAACCGAACCCGTCGGTTCTCGATACAGATATCTGTTCGGGTATTTATTTTAAGAAGAACTGCTTGATTCGGTTCGATTCGAACATTTTGCCCAGCCCTAGATGGCACTATTCAAAAAAGAAATATTTGAATTTTGCTATCCCCCTTGTCTAAAAGGACTTGAACATAGAAGTTGTGTCAAAAGAGATATATTGTGGTCCATGATGTTTTATGTTCAACCCCTCGTCTTAAAGCTTAAACTATTAAAGCTTGTTTGCTACCCATTTTTTAGTAAGAATACATTTTAGAATAGTAAATTAAAGGAGAATGTGTAGTTAAAAAATAAGTAAAATTTTTGGGTTTGCATGTAATATTATTTTTTTGAAGAATGTGTTGTCGAAAAAAAGAGAGGGAAAAATGTATTTTAAGAAAAATGGGTATCAAACAAGGGCTAAGAAATGGGAGACTTTTGTTTGTTTAAATTTAGTCTTCAACCCAGCAGCCATTATGAGCCAGATGGGTTCAGTTTTTCACTTAACATCCTGAATATACTGATCCCGAGACTTCTACATGCTTCGATATCATGTTAAATTATCTCATCAAATTTACCAACTGAAAATAAGTAAAACCAAGTAGATTGGATACATATGGTACTAATGTGGTGAATGAGCTATGAACGTTACCAGGGATTTAAGGCAGCTCCAGTCATCAACAAGAGGCTTTCCAGCAGGCCGAATGGTCTTAAATACTTCAGGACCTTTCTCGATTCCGAACAGAAGTTTTCCAATAAGTTCCATACTGCTGTCAACGTGTGTTCTGTGTGCCATAGCTTCGGCAAGCTGCTTTTGAGCTTCAAATTTCCTAGGAGAGCCTTCAGGAGCCTTGAGGAACTGCCATGTGGAATAAGGATGAGTAAATAAGATTTGCCCACAAAAGGTGGTGATATATCGAAACTAGAAACTCACTCTCGAATTAACAGTCATGGGATGAATTTATCCAGCACATCAATTATACATACACATCAAATTGAAGGACAGATTACAGCAAAGGAATGTAAAAATTTGATTCATATTTACATATACGTGTTTATATGTTTGCATCTGATTCTTTAAGCAAACTATGGTGCACATTACACTGTTTCAGGAACTCTTGGAGCTTCTACATAATTTCTGTACATTAACCCCAAAAAGCTACCATCTAGAAACAAATGTTGAAGCATAAAAAGGAGTCGATGTGGTAGAAACAAAAGCTGTGCATACCTTATCCCAGAAATGCAAAAGATCAGCATCTCTCTGGTTAATGGCTTTTGAAGATGGCCGCAGGGAATTGTCATCCACAAAGGTGAAATTATCATTTGCAGGATTTGAACCCATATACAGGAAAAGATGCTCCAAGCTTAGCTTTAGATCACCATATTGCATGACATGGGATCCGTAATAGGAATTATCGTTCGAAGTTCTCTTTTTAACCTAAAAATACCAACATAATAAATCCACAAGACATAAGCAAAGGGACAAATGATGCTACATCAAGTATTCATTTCTACATCTAGAATACACTGAAATTTCAATTTTCTCACTGCTACCTAAGTGGAACTAGTTTAAACAAGCTGCTCAAGTTGAACATATAGCTGGGCTCAAGATCTTACCAGTTGGTATTGTTGCTTCAAAGTTTCAGTCCGCAGATTGTGTATATCACTGCTCATGAAGACAGAGATTTGAATGTCAATTAACGAACACAAAGCCAATATCATCAAGATAACCTTATTCTTTTCCTTCAATTTATCCACTATATAATGCTACTGATTCTGCTTAGCCAATTAATATTTCTGCTTCCAGCAGATGAAGCTTGAACAGGCCAACTAAATCACGACTAGTGACGCAAATAATTTTTTCCCAATATCTGTGTTGATCTTTTAATGATGACAGACACAATAAATAAGTAATGCATACCTGTCCTCCATCCAGGCAACACTATACAAGTCACCCAAGCAGGTTTCGTATTCGGGTGGAGGACTAAGATCGTCTCCTGGGCAATAGGTTGCCCAACTGCTCTCTTCTGCATTGGATGCAGTGGTTGCATATATATTCATGCCTTCAGGAAGAAGACCCTCAAAGATACTTCCAGCTTCACAAGCTTCAACGTAAAATGCCTATTTAAGGGGAGAAAACAGCAAAATTGTAGTCCTCGCTTGACTAGAAAATGTTTTACTCGTCCAATGAAATTTATAATATAACTTACCAAGTGTTTATATGTCCCAGACGCGTGCTTCTTTTTCAAAGCATCTACCAGGTCATCTGCATAGAGGTAAGGACTGGTAGGCATCCCTGACAACATATGAGAATAAAACAAATAAGCAACTTGTATAACTATTATCTCTTAGAAAACTGAAAGTGAATTCAAGCTTTAGTGATATCCAAATGAAATGACAAAGTAGGAAAGAAGACTTCTAAAAGACCACCAATTTTTGCAAATGCCAATTATCCTTCACACCTCAAAAAGGAAAGGGAATAACAGAAGGTATAAGGTAGCTTTGAGATAAATTACATAGTAATCTGAAAGCAAAAGGTCAAAATCAGTAAGTTATCATGCCGATAAAGAAAAAACAAGTGTGATTCTTCTAACCACACATCACTAAAACGGAAAATGAAATTTTTAGTGCTTTGCGTTACATGCATTTTCACAAATCAAACACACAAATGCCAATTAATAAAATAAGTGTAAACTTCTGAATTTAGAAAGTTAAAATAGGGTCTGCTAGATTGAAAAGTTTGGGACTATATTTGTAAAAGCAACCTTATTCGTTTTTACAATGAAAATGTGAAGCTTGATGTGCATGGTGGACCGGTGGTTTATGTTTTTATATTACAATATAGGTCAGTAATCTATATTGCAATTTTAAAATTCTCTAATTTCCTTCTTGGCAGTGATCTCCATTTCATGTTGATACACTATGGCATCTGCCCAGAGTAATGTATTTCAAATTCTTCTAGCCATTGCTTATAAATTGTTGGGATGTAGACCCTACCTACAGATGTCTCAAGAACTAAGAGATAAGTGTTGCATACGGCACAATGAAAGATAAGGATACAGTTAGCTAGCCCCAGATAACTAACAACGAGTAGTTAAATTAACTTGAGTTGCATGATGAAAATAGAGAGTTTGCAACAATAGATAATCTTGATATTGTCCCCTATGAAACTCGAGACAAACAATAATAAGTATGATATTATACACTCTATAGGTAATCAAGCACAAGTTGGCTACATTAAACCATTCTAGTGCTACATATATATATAAGGAAATACCGTCAATAAAGTTATGTGTCAAGTTCAAGTACAAAATGCAAAATACTCCTTTTTCTACATAAAATAAATTACTGCCACAAGGTTCATTTCATTAAAATAGATTAGTATGTATTGAAAAACATAAGCCAATAAAGGGCCACATAAAAAAGAAAAGAGTTATAGGATAGCTACTGACCTAGTACCCCAGGAGCACCATGATCGGAATAGAATATGAAAATATGATCATTTGGACCACTATCCACAACCTTTCCACTACCTCCAGTGAGTGCAGCTCTATCCCCGAGGATTACAGCCAAAAAGTTATTAACAGTAACATCATCTCCAACATAATCCTGTCTCAAGGAAATCAGTTCACGAGGAAAAGGAAATTCAATTTCAATACTCCACAAGCTACTTACATGCTCAGAATAAAACAAACCTTTGGGACTCCTTTATAAACATCCGCACCATGAGGGTTGTTAATAATGACTCCAGGCCTAGGATTCTCGATATCATAAGCAATGTCATCATACATGAAGACTATAATATTTTCCTCTTTGAGACCACCTTTTTTGAGGAGTTGATATGCATGGCATACATCAGCCTAAAAAAATGTTCACCTTTATATTAAAATGAAAACAGCAATAGCAATATGTAATTTTATGTAATTTTACTTTTTTGTCTGTGCGAGTGGGATTCTCTGACTGAGGGTAGACTACCAAGTGAATATTTTGTGTTATGAGCATTTGCAGTTTCATCAAAAAGGTTAAAAGAGAAGGTCTTATTCCCATTATTTAGGTGTCCAGTACAAGAATCTTACATTTTTCAAGTATAAGGTACCAGCAGACGGAATATTAATTGATTAATATCTTGGAACAAATGTCTAGATTTTGAAAATATGGTGAAATCTGCTCGTCCAGAACTATTTTTCAGTTTGTTTTGGTTTCTGAATGTTTGTTTTGTTTACTCTTCGCAGTTTATAAAAAAAAAATGCAAAATGATCGTCGTTTCGGTAGCATGAACACTTCAACTAGGGTAGCGTGTACGTGTCCGTGTCGAATATCAACACTCTGCCACGATCTTTTTTCTTTACCAAAATATAAAATATTTTTAAGTCAAAATTATTATTAAATAACAAATAGATATTCATATTTAAAAAATTCTGAAAAGAAAAATTAATAATAAGTATAAACTAAATTTATAATATATATATATATAAATGAAAAATTTTAAAGAATTTAATCAATGAGGACTTTTTTTGAAAAATCACGCGTCGACGTGTCCGCATCGACGTTCATGTAGATTGTCATAGTCTTTGAAAACTGTTCCCAAGCGAAATATTATTTCTCGATGTTCTGTGCACATGATAGTGTTAACATCAAAGTGGTCCTCCACGTAAACGATTAACCAGAACAAATCAAAGAAGAGCTAGTGAAAGATCTCACACAAGTGTCACCATGACAAGCAAATTACACAGTTGTACCGTTGTAAAACAAATTAATTTTAGTTGCGTAACTGGAAAACAAAACAAATTATAAAATTTTCCGAGTTCCTACATTTATTACTGACATAAACAACATATTTTGGCTTTCAAAACAAAATAAAAATAATAAAATTAAATTAAGATATTTTGAATTTTCAATACACATAAGGGTGAACTCAACCGCTATGGACAAAAGGAATGAAAAGAATAAAATGTTGTCCAATGGAATCCCATCTAGTTTTGTACATCAAGAACTATTGTTGATTTTCATCCCTATCCTTTCCTTTCAGCAAATATTTCGGGTAAACTGAGGCTAAGCTAATAGATTTTTTTTTTTTTTTTTTTTGTAAAATCACAATCAATTCAGACTCTTCAACAAAAGAATTATAAAATTATGAAAGTACAAAGTATTTGTTCGTGTAAAGTATAATTTATTTTATTTCGCTGGCTCAATTTGAACCTCAAATCCCAAAACTAGTTCTAAATTACAATGTTTCAGCTGATGCTCAATTCAAATTTTCAACAAGAAAATCAGAACTAAAACGAGAATCCGTCCCTATTATAGTCAAGCTCCTTGTCATCGCTCATCAATATCAAGGAAAAACGTTGAACAGAATTCAAGTTTCTTGCGGAAAAAGTAAATAAAATAAAATAAAATAAATTGTTAGAAGGGCTAATGATCACCTGGTGCCGGTAATTCCAGTAGCCACTGGACCCAGCAAGCAGTACAGCCCATCTGGTCCCTATAGAATCTTCATTGGCACCGGAACCGCCGTTGCCTGAGATTTCAAGAGCTTCCGATGGCAGTTTAATTATATTCCGACCATCGGAGATAGACGCGATCGAGAGTGCGACGAGGAAAAGTACACCGGCGGCGTAACTCATCATGATCTTCACGGGCGACGATAAAAAAATTTAACAAAAAAATATTTTTGGTGGAAAAAGGATGACGAGTTGTCGATGTATATATAGACAAAACGTAGCAAAGGGGTTTGATGTTGGGGGGATCTCCTACGTTGGGGATATTTGCAATTCATTCCAATTAGATTTTGTTAACGAAAATTTTATGATTGGTCCTGAACGTATTGCCTCGGTAACAAGTTAATCCCAACATTTTCAACCACATATTTTTTAATAAAATAATATTTTTCTTCATTACATCGATAATTTTTTCTTCTTTTTCAACCACATATTCTTCATCAATTTATTATTCCAAAATACATTCTTTCAAAATAATGTGGCTCAAACACACCCGAATGTATTTTGAAATAGTAAATTGATGGAGAATATGTGGTTAAAAAATAAATAAAAATTTTAAATTTACGTATAATATTATTTTATTAAAAATTGTGTGATTGAAAATAATAGAAATAAACATGTATTTTGACAAAAAAATGGAATCAAACAATGGCATATTGTTCAAGTTTTGGTGAATTTTTCTCATGATCCTCGTGAAAACATCTCTCACTTCAAAATTTGAGATACCATCGAATTGAATAACAAAACCTATTTTAATAAAATTGGAAATGAGATAATCATGTGACATTCTGATAAATATTTGTATTCTTTTAATAGTCTAGTTTATTCTAATTCCAACAAAATCTACCCCTGTTTGACAATCATACTTACTTTTTAAAAAATAAATAAAAAATTAAACAACGATTTTTAGGAGAATGTGTGGTTAAAAAGTAGGAAAAATTTTTCGATTTACGTGAATAAATATTTTATTATGTTAATGTGTGGTTGAAAATGAGAATATATAGCAAAAAGTTTGCAAAGTATGATTATCAAACATGAGCTCAAACTACAACAATTATCAATAGAAATTTTATCGATGGAATTGAACAAACCGAAATGAAATGCTTCAATTTTGTTTGATTCCTTTTTATAATTAAAATAATTGTAAGGGTTAAACTATTGTTTAATTCACGATCTATATTTCAAGTGAGCATAAATTATCTTGAATCATTTTATTTGAAATCATATAAATTAATGGTCGGCGTAATTGAAAATCTTAAAAAAAAAAATAGAATTTTAAAATTGAATTGAATTTGGTTCGATAGGTAGAAGAATCATTTGTTTTTTGATCTTGAGAACTACAATCAATGAATTTTAACAAGAATTCCGAATAAAATTACTCAACCATATTAAGAATCAATTGTCCGAAAGAATAGGTGATATTCTAATGTTGAGGATTAACTTGCTCCTATAAAATGTATAGGGGTTGTACATTTTTTCTTTTATCATTGTGTCCTCAAATGAGATTTCTTCTATCAGTAAAGTCATTATAAATTCATAAATTATTAAGGATGACTAAATTTTAAAGGAATTATTTGAAATTTATTAAAATCTCAGTTGGGATATCTAAATTTAAAAAACTTTTAGAATTTATCGAAGAGATTGTTATATATATTTTTAAGCTATTCACATGAATCGTTTAAAATTTCTCTACAATTGAAATCCTTATAAATTCATGAGCTCTTGATGATACATATATTTTTTTAAAGGATTTCATTAAAATTTCTTAAAATATTAGTTGGACACAAAAATGTTAATGAATTAATTTCAATTGGAATCCCTGAATTTAGAAGGACTTTTAATTAAAGACGCCCCGTAATCGCCGTATGGTACGACTTCGTCGGCATGTACAAATCTTCCATTGGTCATACGCAGGAATTGGCAGTACAGGATTTGAGCTCGTGGATGGATTTTTTCCTGATGTGACGCGTACGGTGGAGATTGGATGCTCGTATTGGTTGCTTTTCTATGTGGGCCATATTTTGCTGGTTTGGGTATTGACCTCGGGGACAGTGAACGAAAATTAACCTACGTAAATAAAAAATAATTAATTCATCGTTTTTCACTTCTCTACGTAAATCAAAAGATTCTATTACTTTTTAATCATAGATTTTTCAAACAATATTATTTTAAAATCAATTTTTTTTCAGCTCAAACAACGGCTTATTGTTTCCCAGGAGCAAAGTGCAAAACGTACGCAATGGCTAATTTCTACATTATTTTAGCCAATTTATCAAAATTAAATAATATTCGATTTTGATTTGTATTAAAATTTTAGTTCGACCCAATATTACTTTAGTCCCTGTTTGTATTAGTGATATTATAAGTTATGAATTTCATCAAATATATAATTAAAAAATGGATAATATTTTTTTTGTACGATAAAATATATTGATCAACTTTTTTGTCCCACGGCTATCCAATATGTGTGAAGGAAATCAATTATGAAGGCTACTAACGGTCCAATAACTGCTTAAAATTTGGATTAAAATTGTCATCAGACAAGGTCTAATTTCAATAAAGTTAAACCAAACATAGGTTTAATCAAAATTTGCTCGATCGAATTATAATCTACTTTGCTAATTTGTCAAAAGGTTAGATTTGCTTGGCTAAAATTCACAACGAATTAAAAGAGTGTGTGTGAGAGACGTAACTTTGATTGTGAAATTTGATGTTTTGTCAACAATGGCTTCTAGAGTAGCTATATTATTTTAACTTATCGATCCACTTGTAGGGACAAATAAGTCATTATCGTGGTTAATAATGGAATCTTTTAGTATCTTGCAAGTCACACCTACTGGACAGATGGAAGTAACAACAAATCGCCTTAATTTTTCTTTTTTGTGGTCTTCATTTGTGACTTTTTTTGTAGATCTAGGCAACTTTAGATTTTTTTTCAAGTGACACTAGTTGAAAATTGGTTTTGATACTGATCATTTTTTGACCAAAAATTTTAACATAACACAGTAATTCGGATACGAGAGTTTTTAAGCCAAGCATATTTTGTCCATATTCGAGCTTCATTTTTAAAATTTTATTTTTTTTAACTCGTTTTTAATTATATATCATTCCAATAAATTTAATTTTTTTTTTCAACTTTTAACCACATGGTCTACAAAAAATCACTATTACAAAATTTATTTTTCCAGAAAAATGGGGCTCAAACAAAAATTTTACTACTCGAAATGGATAGTCACCTTAAAATTAATTTTGGATTAACGAGATATTAAGGCCCAAATTGATTTAATATAACTTGAAAATTGTTGAAATGCTGGAATTAAAAATTGATGAAAAAAAAAAGTAAATTTAGTTGTTCACTTGATATAGTGAAGTTTGATGCTTAGCACTTGTTTGGTATTTTGATTAAAATCAAACTTTTAGTAAATTTTGATAAAAATTGATGATACGAGTAGTTGAAAAGTTATAATTACCATTAAATATATCGTTAAAATTGACTGTTGACTTTAACATAACATTATTATTTGATTTTAATCAAAACTAAACATGAGCTTAAGTTTGAATATAAAATAATACAAGTAGTCTTTAAAAGAGAGAGAACTTAAAAGTTAGTAAGTTTCAGAAATACATGTTCACCTTTCGAGCACACGATGTGGATCGTGGAGGAGCTAGGTCAATATGAGAGTTTCAAACATAGTTTGCATCGACTTGCCTACTTAATTTGGAGCGATACTATTACAGGATATAATTATCAATTATATTTTGGAGATGAGTGTCGAGTCCATTAGTGCATATGGGCAATATCAACTTAAGGAAAAAAAGTCCAACTCTTATCTGGACTTAATTTATTTTTCTACAAGTCACTTTTTTCTACATTCCTAATTTACTTATTATTTTAGGTAGTCTATTCACTTATATACACGATAAAATAAAATATTTATTTAAAAGGAATATAAACTACACCAAACAACAAAACTTTCTAGATTATATAACTATTTTGAAATTATAGAGGTTGGTCGGTTGTAATAAGTCTTGCTTTAAGCGACTAAAGTTATATTTAGTGATTAAGAAGTTTGAGATATGAATTTAACCAGTGGATTTAAATTGTGTCTTGACAAATTTACTTCAAGGCAACTTTTATTATTTACGTGTCAAAATTAATCATTTGAGTCTCTTTGCAATTCTCCCTCAAATCTAGCTTCAGAATCTTACGTGATTTTATGCCTAATAAGAAGCAAAAAAAAAAACAACAACAACAACTTACAGAAATACATCTAAAATCAGAGGACTTTAGAAAAATCATATAAAAATAGTTTTAAAAGTGAAAAATACTATATAAAGTAAAGTAAGACTTTTTAACTAAAAAGTGACATACAACGTCACTTTTACACAACTTTTTAAATAAAAAGTGACGTACGGTATCACTTTGTCTATTATGGAAACTTAATTCACATTTAGGACGATATAAAATGAATTAACATCTAACGAAAATTCTTAAAAGCAAATTGAAAACTTAGTTAAAGATGCATTGCTCTATTAGAAATTAATATCGTGTGGAATTTTAATTAAAAAGTGCCACAATTTTTAATGAAAATATCCCAAACCATGTAACTTGACTTTTCTTAATAAAATATTTGACAAGAAGAACATTACCCACTAAATTAAATTTCAAATCTACACAAAGAAAAAAATAGAGAGTTAAAATGAAATTCAAATGAACTCACAATTAATACATGCTTCAAAAAGATTAAATAATCTATAGTTCCGTGACATTAAATATGGAAGAAATTCAATAAACTGACAAAAAAAAGAGTGACAAAATTCAAAAAAGTGACAAATATTAAAAAAAGATAGAAATTCAAACTAAGTAGCAAACATTCGAAAAAGTGATAAAACACAAATCGAAACCTTAAAATAGATCCCTGAGTAATTGATTTACTCCCACATGTTATCTCTTTGAAATTATGTTTCACTTTTATTAAATAAATATAGAACATAACTTCATTTTAAAAACACTACCATATAAATTGAAAGTGAAATAAATCCAAAAAGTGAGAAACATCAATCAAAATACTAGAATAGATTTAGGAAATGGTGGATTTTCTTTTACATGTTTTCTCTTCGTGATTTTGTTTCACTTGTATTAACCTCATTTTAGGATCACAAATAACCTATAAGTTGGAAGTGACACAAAATTTAAAAAGTGTCAAATTTATATTCATGTCAATAATTTAAGAGCTCTCGTTGAAAATTTATCTAGATGAAAATAAAATAATTGTATATTGACAGTAAAATATGTGTTCTTCACTTCCAGTGCAGCAAAAATGATGTTTGGGGCTTGGGAGTAATGGCTCGCACCGACAATCATGGTTGTAAGCTATAGCAAATGGCTCGAGCCTGTGAACAGTGGTGGAGCCTCTAATCGATGGTGAATTGCTTCTTCTTTATGTGTTAGGTCTTTTTCTTCCTACAAACGATGGGCTCTTTTGAAGGCAATTTTGGATAGCATTCTTCTTAGTTGGATTATTCTTCGAAAGAGCATACAACACACGCCATGTGTTCGAAACTCATCAAGGTCAACCTTATTAGTAAACAAAAGGAGCATCAACGTGTTGGTCTCTGCAATAGAGTCCCTGACCTTACGTAAAACCTTGTTATTTCAATATCTCAATTGCCTTCAGAACAAGCTCTTAGTTACTCGTTTCACCATATGATTATGCAATTATTGTCTAATTTGCATTGCTAAGAGCGCCATAAGCTTCGCTGGCATTCCCAGATGGGTTTGCATTGACAAATGTTTGGTTTGTTTGGCAGTCATTGATTGGAATCTCGCTATCCAAAAGAGCTCATTTGGTTGAACTAGTATAGGCCTCTTGTTTATTCTCGACATGTGTTCCAAGGCAGGTTTTGCATAATCTTGTCATTTTCTTCAAGCTTCTGTTGTAGACACTGCTAGGCCAAACACCAGACCATCCCCAAAAGCTCACCACTCTTGCCCTCTCCTTCGCCATGATGCTGGAGTTTTCTCACGACGACATTGATGAATTTCTTCACTTTAGGACTAGTATCTTCTCCAAATGCATCAAAAAGTGTTGGCCTTATCATATCGACATCAATATCCTCCTTTTCGATTTTTTACTTGAGTATTTTGATGACAGATATAAGTGGCTAGGGTTTGTTCTTCATACAGTCTAGCCCTTGATCTCCTTCGTTCGAATCTTCTTCCTCAGCATCTTCATCCTGTGCCAGTGATGACGGCCAAATCCTAATTCAGATATGTGAATGCCACGGGGTTCTATAGCATCTTGAACTCTACATATGAAGTTCTTGAATCCAAGATCAAATCCATGGTTGTCATCATTGTTTCCCCATGTGCTTTCTCCAATTGCACCTTACGGGATTTCTAATTGTGAAAATTACATGGAGGTCTACTTTTAAAGATTGCATTTCAAAAATCAGAATTATAATTTATATATACAAAAATCAGTGATAATAAGATTTTAATACTAAATAAAAATATTATAAAATTCAATTAATTATATATCCACACTCCAAACCCTAATATTCATTTTCTTCTTCATTTTCAATCAACTCTCTCTCTCTCTCTCTCTACTCTACCTCTCCTTCTCTCTAACTCACCGAGCATTGCCGCTGGCAGTGAACTACGTGCCTATCGCCCTCATCGCAAATCGAGCGGTGCGCTACCACTACAACGGTTTCATCCCTTGTAGTGATATGTGTTTCGTCGTCGCTGCAACGCACCACATGGTGGAGGTGCAATGGTATTGGTGGCGTTGGTTGGGTGTGTTGCGCTGTGGTGCCGTGTTAGTAGTGGTGGTGGTGTGTCTGCATAGGGTTGGATTGTTAGTCTGTGTTGGACTTGGTGCGTCTGCATAGGGTTGGATTGTTAGTCTGTGTTGGACTTGGTGCGTCTGTGTTGGGCTGTGTTTGTGGGTGGTGGAGGTACTATGGTTGGCAAAGGCGCCTCACGCAGTGAATGGTGGTGGGGGTTGTTTATATGTTTTGGCAGTAGTTTTTGTTGGTGGCGATGGTGGTGGATTTAGTGGTGGAGGTGGGTTTTGTTTTGAGTCGACGGTGACGTTGTTGGATCTGTTGGTGGTGGTGGTGGTAATTTTGTTGATACAAGAAGTGGTGGCGTGATTTTTGTTGATATAGGCGGCGGTGTCAATGGTTTTTGTTGACACGTGTGGTGGTGGTGGTAGTCGACAAAAAACTTGAGAATTTTTTTTTATGGGGTGGGTGGGGATAGGAGAGTATTTGTGCCGAAATAAATAATTTGTGACCAATTATTGGTAGATTATGGTCAATAAATTGATTAATTTGTGATCAATAAATAATATATGATCTATAAAATGTGATTGTAACTCACAATTTATTGAGTTGTGATTAAGAAATTACTTGTGATCAATGACCATTAAGTGTGTATTTGTCTCCCATTATTGTAGAAGAAATTGGGTAATGAATAGTATTTTTTGGAGAATGTGTGGTTGAAATTTAAAGTAATTTTATTGGGTGAATGTGTGGCGGAGAATCTTACTGTAGCAAACAGAGTTTTAGATTAATGGTAGATAAACAGGGACTTAAAGTAAATTAAGAGTGACGTTTTTGTACATAATATATATAGGAAGAACAGAATTATCTTGTCGAGTTAGAAGTAGTGTAAAAATGAAACACTATATTTCTTATGGGTTAATTATGAATTTGAATTAACTCTTTCTTAGATGAGTGTGGGTGTCCCTACATGATCATCTATATACCGACAAGACAATTCTATAAATAATTTTAAATTATCATAGATAATATTTTGAAAACTTCAAATTGTGTAAGATTAATTGTAAAAACAGAATACTTAATTCTCTCTTTTGGAATTTCATACTTTCCTTTAGTGGTTAGAATAATTGTTGAGTAAGCATGTCGGACAAAGACTTTACTTTTAGATGAAGTTCTAAGTAATGTTTATTTTTCGTATCACGTCAGCTTGAAAATATGATTTTTTGTTTTTTTCAAACGTTGTCTACTTTTGTATGGCAATTTTTTAAGCAGTTCATATTAACATGGAAGATACTCTCGATATTATACTTACGTTTAAAAACAAATTTCCGACAAACTTTTGGCAAAGAAGCCTATACTTAATGTTCTCTTAAACAAGAAAAGGAAAATATTAAATAGCAATCTAACCTTTTTCCACGATAATCAGCGTTTGAAACATAATATATTGATTGACCAATCAAAGAAAACTTCAACAACTTAGGAAAAAAAAAAAAGGACCGATTCTTTAAAACTCTGTTACATGTGAATTGGAAAACCCTCGTCACCTACACCTCCGACCAATTATAAAAAACAATGTGACATAGATTTGGGGTTTGGTCAGCAGTTGAGTACACATACGAGGGACAAATCTATATATAACCTCCCATCGTCGTTGGAGATGTGCTCGAATCTTTTCACACATGTCAACATTTGGGTCACAAAAACTATTCATGCCGATGCCAATTTCATTGTCTTGTAGCTGTAAATATTCGAATTTTTTTAAATAGATAATTAGCACTTTTGATTTACTTTTACTCTCTTAATTACACAAAAAAGTATATATGTAATTGTGTTATGTTCTATAGTGACATAACATTAACACACACGCAATGAGGTTCACTGGGATCATGACTCACAATAGCAGTATGAACGTACTTTATTTTTTGTTGCACCCTCTCTGCTAATCTGATTGGATTAACATCAATCCCTCTACTTTTTCCATATGTCCTAATATAGTGGTCGTTCCTCATCTTCAATTAAAACTATCAATTTTAAAGCATAAAAAAGAAAGGTGTTTTAGCAATTGCGCAAAAGAATAACATTATGGAGGCATCCAAGTTCGAAGAAGAATAAGCCGTTCAAAAGCATTAGAAAGGCTAACTAACATCATTAGGACTTTGAATACACATTTTTTCATAATATCCTAGTTATATATATATATTAGGGATGGCAAAAAAATTTGGTCTCGATTCGAAAAAAGCTCGAACGGACCCAACTTGGGCTCGATGGGCTCGAACCGAGCCCTATTTTGGGGCATCGGCTTGAGCCCAAGCCGGCCCGTGGTTTTTTTTTAAAAAAGTAAATATTTTTTTTTATTATTTCAGCTGTCTGACAGCTGCCTCTATGACAGGCAGGCAGCTTAATATTCATTTAAAAAAAACAAAAAAATCGTTAAGGCTCGGGCCAAAAGCTCAGGACGAGCCTTTTTTTTTTTGCTGGGCTTTACTCGGCTCGGCTCGATTCCAAAAAAAGCTCGAGTCTTTTGGCTCAACTCGTTGACATAGCTAACCCCACCCAAATCACCACCATTGCCTCAACTAATTTGATTTGGACGGACAAATTTACGGTTCATTGACCACACCAAAATTCGATCAAGTTTAAGTGTTCAGTTACATCGTAGTCAATATACATACAATCGATCCACCAAGTTAAACTTATACTTAAGTCCGAGCCAAATTGGCTTGGGGAGTTATGCTTACTATTGATCAAGTAGATCAAAATTCTATCAATCGACTCGACTAATAAAACATTATGCCGAAAAAATTTTAACTTATTGTACATTTTCTGATTTGCCGAATCAATAAGGGCTCAACCCCTTAAACATTACTCAATAGATAAACAATTGCTACCATAAATAATGAGCCTATCAAATAAATAGACAAAGAAAAACTCTTCAAAGCTAACTCTAGTCGAAAGTCCTCGAGAAGTAAAAGGGCTTATGGTGTTAGAAATGCTTGTCATAGAAGTGATTGCTAAAGGACCATGATAACCCTTCATGGCTGAAGTGATGATTTTTGTTACGTTTCGTCACCTGGCATCCTACGTGGAGTGTATAGGACCTACCAAAGCACATTGAATCCGATCCACCGAAGCCTACTTTTACCGAAGCGGTCTCACCAAAGCCCACTCTTACTGAAGCAGTCTCGTGTGAATAGCCATCTCGAAGCCCTCAGGAAATAGTGAGGCTCAACGAAGTAGAATCCGAAACTCAATTAGGACTGGTGACAACCCACATTTAAAGATCTTGAATTTATTAAATCCTTTCAGAATAATTGATTGAACTTTTGTAATGAGAAAAAAGGTCAAAGTCTTGTCAGCATAGGTTATAGGGTGGCAGCCCCCTTTTGTGGGACATTTAACGCGCCACAAGCTAGTGGACTCAAAATGATACCTAGGATAAGATACATCGGTTAAGGAGATGAAATTACGTGTCCCCTCATCCAATGATCACAACTTTACATGTAACACTATAAATATCCTCATTTTGTGTCATTTCAGGGCTAATGCTAATATATATTTACTACAAGCTATACATTATCTCCATCTTAGTTTGATCTTTTATTGCTAAAGTTAGATGTTTGATATTGATCTTTAGTTTGATGTTTGTTCATCGTTTCTTATCGTACAATTTCGCTCATATATTTTGTCGACGTCCGAACATATTTGTCTCGTGTTATTTATCGAATGATAATCCATTTAAACGTGTCGAAATTAGCTTGCGAGAACACAAGTTGGCTAGGTATCGATTATCCATGTCAACGGTGCAAAAAAAATGGGGACAGCAGATTGACGTCGTCTGTGGAAAACGCCATCATAACCATAAACATTCCCGTGAAAAAAGTTTGCCAAAAAATAGTCGAGCACCCCCTTAAAAAATGATTTGTTTTTGAAAAAAAAAAAAACAAGTAGAAACCCCAAAAGTTGGAAAAATCTGACAATTTATCTAAGGAAAAATGAGTTCAGATCATGATTTTCCTCCTAAGAGGTTCCATAAACAGTAGTCCAAGTGGGTCGGCCTACCCCCACCATAGGCGCTGTAGGATGAGGGTAACTGCTCCACTCACCCGGTAGATAGCAACCATGGTTGTTTATATGAGAAATATCACTCACCAAATCATAGCTATGCAAGAACTCCTCATGCAAATGCAAGGCCAATGACGTTCTACAATTCCGCCTTTTACAACACAAAGATACTATCTGTGTGAGGATGAAATCCAAAGTCAGAGGGTCCCATCCCCCAGGCAGGCTAGGGAAGTTAGTCCCCTTGAAAGAAAAGTGAGAGTTGATATTTCCTCAAACCATGCTTTTGGCCAACCCACAGAAGCCCATGTTGACATAGAGGATAATTTTCCCTCCGAATACGAGCCAAAAAACATGCCACAAAGGTCGGTAAGTGTTTTTGAGAGAATCAGCCCCGCAGGAACCAAGCACAGGTCATCCCAACCACCTCCCGTACCTAGAAATAGGTCACAACCACCACTCCCCTGTGGCCCGACAATCGAAAGAGAGGTAAGGACATGCCTCTCATGCCGCTCCGCCTAGAAATAAAAGCCACGGGAAGGAGAAAATGGCAAGGAATTGAACAAGCCCATCTCATCCTCTACCCAGATATCAGACTGATGAAGAGGAAGACTCGAATGAACCCTAAAGATCTTGTGACCTCGATGACGAAGACAAAAATTTGTCTTTTTCACAAGAACTGAGAAATGCTAAGTCCCAAGTCACTATGTGTCAACAAAAATACCAAAGTATGACGGGAGAGACAACTTAGCTAAGTACTTGAACAGTTACAAAACACACATGAGCCTGAGAGGCACCACCCTCGTCATCAAATGTACGACCTTTCAACTGACCTTAAGTAGAGTGGTAGAAATTTGGTACAGTAGGTTGCCCCCAAGTTGTATTAGGAGCTGGCCAGGGTTTAAAAGTACGTTTTTGAAGCGATTTGCTATAAGTAAAGAAGGAGAGGCTCATATCCAACATCTTCAGGACATAAAGCAGCATCCCGGTGAGACGTTGAAGAGCTTTCTAGCCCACTTTATTGATGAGATGATATATTGCATGTAAGTCACTAATCAGGAGGCGTTGTTTGCACTACGAGGTTAGCTAAACATGAACATTCTATTTTGGAGGGATGTGCAAAATCAGGATCCCACCAGTTATGATGCTCTACTAGAAATGATGAGATGCAAGATCATCAATGAAAAAGTTGATTGAACACCAAAATAGAGCCAGTAAGAGTCTATTATCTCCACAAAGACAGCATGGAAAGATATCTCACCTAATGAACCACCAATGGAACCACGCTAGCAATGAAATTGTTCCCAACTCTGGGCAAATACTTGTCACAGCCACATTGAATGTCATACACACATCGGCTTATGAAGATGTAATCCTCGAAACCAACACACAGTAAATCGGATCTGGACAAAAGGCCCCCTAAAGAGGAAGAGGCGGAAGACAGGGCCCGGAACTTAAAAATAGGCTGAACATCCCTCAATATTGTACCTACCATCATTCCTACAGTTATGAACTGGACCCCTGTGTTATTGAGTTTGAATCCCAAACAGTCCTAGATGAGGAGTTAGAAAGTTTCCTGGTGGTTTTTTAAGACCCAACCAAGGCATTGCGATGGAAAAATGCCTACCATCGAAGGCCAACAAAAGACTCAATGATTTTATTTTTTGTGTAGAAATCTTGTTGTCTTTACATGGAGGCATGAGAACATGGTAGGCATTGACCCTAAGGTCAGTTGTCACTGCCAGAAAAATTGATCATAAGATTGCCCTGCATAAACAGAAGAGAAGGGTCATCAATCCAGAGAAATATGAGGCCTTGAAGGAAGAAGTGCAAAAGTTGATAACTAACGGCTTCATCAGGATGGCCATCTACCCGAAGTTGGTCTCAAACCCAGTTTTGGTAAAGAAACACAATGGTAAATGGAGGGTGTGAATAAACTTCTTCAACCTTAATTAAGCTTGTCTAAAGGATAGTTTTCCCCTTCCAAGGTTATACCAACTTGTGAATTTCACTATTGGGCATGAGCTTTTGAGCTTTATGGATGCCTACTCAAACTATAATCAAATTCCAATGCACTTGGCAGACGAGGAAAACACATCTTTCATCACTGATGAACGCCTTTATTGTTACAAAATGATATCATTCGGGCTAAAAAATGTCGATGCCACCTATCAAAGGCTTGTTAACAAAATGTTTGCCAACCTCATTCGTAAAACAATGTAGGTCTACGTGAATGACATGCTTGTGAACAGCTTAAAAGCAGATGACCATGTAAGGCACCTCAATGAAACTTTTCAAATTCTACGAAGGTACAGAATGAGGTTAAACCCTCTCAAGTGTACGTTCGTTGTTGCCTCCAACAAATTTTTGGGATACATGGTCAACCAAAGGGACATAGAAGTTAATCCAAAAAAAATTCGAGCCTTAGTCGAGATAAGATCTCCTCAAAAAACTAAAGGAGGTACAAAGCTTAATTGGGCGTATGTCGGCTTTAAGTTGTTTCATTTCAAAGGCCATCGATAAATGCCTGCCTTTTTTAAGATCTTAAAAAAGAAAAAGAAATTTCAATGGATGAATGAGTGTAAAAAGGCCTTCCAAGGACTAAAAAAACTCCTTGGACAAGCCACTTCTTCTCAAAACCTAAGTTTGGAGAGACTTTGCAACTCTATTTGACAGTCTTCAATGAAGCCATTAGCGCAGTTTTCATAAGAGAAGAAGATACCCTCCAGTTGTTTGTCTACTATGTGAGTAAGGTACTATTAGCGATCGAAACCTGTTATCCCGATATGAAAAAGCTAGCTCTAGTCTTAATCACTGCATATAGGAAATTGAGGCCACATTTCCAAACTCACACAATACTTGTGGTAACTGAATTTTCGCTCAAGCAAGTGCTTCAGAAACCCGACGCTTCGGGAAGATTGTTGAAATGGGCAGTTAAGCTCAGCGAGTTCGATGTTGTTTTCAAAAGAAGAACGACCATCAAATGCCAAGCCCTCGCAGATTTCGTTTCAAAATTTGCCAATGTCCTGGAGATGGACGAAATAATGGAGCCCACAAAACCTCTCACGTGGAACTTGTTCGTGGATGGTTCATCTGGGGAAACAGACTTAGGAATAGGTACGTTCCTGGTTAGCCTTGAGAGACACAAGCTCAATTGCGCAGTGAGGTTCAGGTTCAAGGCTACCAACAACGTGACTGAATATGAAGCACTATTGGCCGGCTTAAGGTTGACTAAAGAAATACAAGTGAAGAGGTTGTGCATTAACAGTAATTCCCAACTAATAGTTAGTAATGACAACTTCACAATAAGAGACATGAGCATGGTTGCGTATCTCAAACTGGTGATGGATCTACTCCCATGTTTTGAAAAGTTCGAGTTAGCTCTAATCCCACGTGTTGAAAATGCCTATGTCGATGCCTTGTCCAAACGACTAGTAGCAATGACTCAGAACTACTAACGATTGTGTTGATTAAACACCTCTAAGAACCTACTAAAGGAAAAGAGGTAATGTGGGTAGAATGAACACATATATGGATGTAACCTAAAGTAGCCTTCCTTAAAGATCAAACCCTCCCCGACAACAAAGAAGAAGCTTACAAACTTAGAAGAAGGGTAGCCCACTTTGTATTCTACGATGATGTACTCTACAAAAGAGGTTTTTTCTTACCCATCTTTCGATGTATCGAATGAGAGGAAGTCACCTACATCCTCCACGAAATTCATAAGTTTGTAGCAATTACGTTGAAGACTTACGTTGGCACAAAAAGCACTACGACAAGGGTATTATTGACCTACTTTGAAAAAAAGACGAGATCCAATTTGTGCTAAAGTGTGATAAATGTCAACATTTCTCTCCTATCCAAAAATAATTCTTCTAAGAACTAACAATGGTATCCAGCCCATGGTCGTTTTGTCAAATAGGGGATCGACCTTATAGGCCTTTTATAGAAGGGCAGATGTAGTGCAAGTTTTGCTATCTTCGCCATCGATTATTACACGAAATGGGTTGAAGTCGAACCTTTGGTCAGAATCACGAAAGTCAACACTTTCAAGTTCATGTAGAAGAATAATATGCTGGTTCGGAATTCTCCATTCAATTGTTTTAGATAATGAACGTCAATTTGATAACAAAAATGTCAGACACCTGTGTGAGGAGCTTGGAATCAAGAAACATTTTTTGATACCTCATCACCCTCAATCAAATGGACAAGTAGAGGTCGTAAACAAAATCATCAAGTATACTTTGAAAAGAAAACTTGACGCCTTCAAGGGAGCATGGGTCGATGAACTGCCACAAGTATTGTGGGCAATTCTGACTATAAACCGGACCCCAACTAGAGAAACTTCATTCTCAATAGCTTACGGTGTAGAAGTAATGAACCTAGTGGAAGTCGGGTTACCTTTCCCGTCGATTGCAATTCATTGAAATATCCAATGACAAATTGAAAAGATGTGAACTCGATTTCCTCGATGAAAGGAGAGATGAATCCCAAGTGAAACTAGTCGTAAATCAAAAGAAGATGACACATTACTACAATGCGAGAGTTAAGAAAACGTCATTTCGGATAAAAGACCGAGTGATTCAGAGAGTTTTCATATCTTCCAAGGAACCACAGGTAGGCACATTTGGTCCAAACTAAGAAGGACCGAAGAAGAGCTACGACATGGCACTTATTGGATGGAAGGCATGGATGGGAAAATGCAACCTCGCCCATGGAACATAGAATATCTTAGAATATACTACTAGTGAATGGGCTTTACGGCTGGAGGAACTTTCCTAACCCTTACAAGTATTTTGAAATGATCCAATAAATGAATGTTTTGTCTAATACATTTAAAGCACAAGCCTCTCATGATGAAACTGAGCGTAATGGGAGAAGCCCCTACATGGATGAATCATTCACCATGTACGGAAGCGTAGGCGCCTCGGAGACGATGATTAAATCCCAAAAGGGATTACCTCATTGATCCTTAGAGGGTACAACACAAGTCTCCCATGATAAAACTGAACGTCATGGGAGAAGTCCCTACATGGATGAACCATCCACCAAGTACGGAAGCGTGGGAGCCTCAAATACGATAATCGAATCCCAAAAAGGATCTCTCACACAAGAGTGGCTGCTCAGGAGAAGTCCCCCACCATCTTTTACACGTTTTAGATTATTTAAGTCGTCGCTAATGGATGAGAGGAGACAACACAAGTAAAAGATAAAATAAGTAGCTTTAAAGTACAATCAATACATTTTTTTTTAAGGATGATATTCCATGTTCCTACCCTCGTTCATCCAACAGAATTGAGCGAAATATTGTCATTCTTCTCTCAAAAATTCTAAAACTGTTAAAATGATCATACTTCAATCTTTCGATGAAACAGATCGAGATCGAGATATTAATCCATACCTCATGCATTCCCAAAAAAGGGTTCGAATTTTTCCATATCTCCTAGTAAAATTCCTTATCCTCCCCCAATTTTCCCCCTGGAAAATAAAACATTAAAGCTCTAATGATACAGTATTAACTATACGGTATTTGTAATATTAAATTATAAATTCAATTAAATTTTATTATGGACGTGTTCGGTAGAGATTAAAATCGGATTAAAATTGAAAAATTAGTCATTATTGTTGACTTTTATTAAATGAGTGAGATCCAATAACGATTATATTTTTAATTTCAATTAAATTTTAAGGACAACCGAACATGCCCTATATATTGATATGTAAATGAGTATTGCTAGATAACTTCAGAGTTAATACCTTAAATAGTCACCGAACTTTGCTAAAAGTTTTCAAGAGGTCACCAAATTTCAAAACTTCTCTAAATAGTCACTGAACTTTGTAAAAAATTTCTATGGGGTCATTGAATTTTAAAACTTCCCTAAATAGTCACCAAACTTTGTCAAAATTTCTCAAGAGGTCACTAAACTTTATAATTGAGACCACATACGTCAATTATTTAGTGACTACTTAGGAACTTTTTACAAAGTTGAGCGACTATTTAGGAAATTTTTGGCAAAATTCGATGACTATTTAGGAAAGTTTTAAAGTTAAGTGACCCCTAGGAACTTTTTACAAAGTTCAATGACTATTTAAAAAAATTTTAAAGTTCGATAACCTCTTAAGAACTTTTGGCAAAGTTCGATGACTTAACCCGATAACTTCATATTCCCTCTCTATAGTTTGTTGGGCAATAGCCGTCTGAATTCTGAATCTATTTTTCTAAGGCTATGTCGAACAGCAGCAATAACAACAACCCGACGCCGCCTTACCGTCCGTATCGCCTGAAGAAAATCCTCACGAACCACACACGCGCCGTCTCCTGCGTGAAGTTTTCGAAAAATGGCAAGCTATTCGCCTCGGCGTCTCTCGACAAAACCCTCATCGTCTGGTCCTCGGAAACCTTAACCAAATTATTCAGTTTGATTGGGCATTCTGATGGAGTCTCGGACCTGGCGTGGTCCTCTGACTCGACTTACATCTGCTCTGCTTCGGACGATCGGACCCTCCGAATCTGGGATGCACGCTCCGCGGAGTGTGTCAAAACCCTCAAGGGCCATAATGATTTCGTCTTCTGCGTGAACTTCAATCCCCAATCTAATTTGATTGTTTCAGGGTCTTTTGATGATACGGTTCGGATTTGGGAAGTGAAAACGGGTAAAGCGTTGCACGTCATCCGGGCACATTCGATGCCAGTTACATCTGTCCATTTCAATCGGGATGGATCATTGATTGTTTCTGGGAGTCATGATGGTTCGTGTAAAATTTGGGATGCCTCCACCGGCGGCCTTTTGAAGACACTCATTGATGATAAAGTCCCGGCCGTGTCTTTCGCCAAGTTCTCACCGAATGGGAAGTTCATTCTTGTTGCTACCCTGGACGATACTCTTGTAAGTATCGAGGTTTTCTGTCAGATTTTTGTTTTGAAGAAAGTTGTTGTCCAATTCGAGTATGTTTTTGAAACTGAGATGTTAACATTATACGGAAAATTAGGGGAAAAAAGGTGTTAATGGCCAGTAATCGCACTGAAGAAAATTAATCGAGCAGAAATCGTTAGGTTTAACATTTTTTGGTTTCTTTCTAGATGGATTTTGTGGGTTAGCAATCATTAATTATGGTGAAATTTGTATGAAACAATGATTCATCGCCAGTAGTGGTTCCAAATAATTTCACTGAAAGCTAACTTCAATTTATAAATGTTTTTGCTATTTAGTGCAACTTAGCAGAGTTATATTATTTTCAAGTTCTGGTTTTGTCATTCAAACTTCTTTTTTGTGGTGTTGGTTGATTACAGAAACTTTGGAACTACTCAACTGGAAAGTTCTTGAAGATATATTCAGGTCACAAGAACAGATTTTATTGCGTAACATCAACATTCTCTGTGACGGGTGAGAAGTATATTGTCAGTGGATCGGAGGATCACTGCATATACCTGTGGAATTTACAGGGTAAAAATTTGGTTCAGAAACTTGAAGGACACACTGATACTGTCGTATCAGTTACATGCCATCCCACAGAGAACATGATTGTTTCTGCAGCGCTTGATAAGGACAGAAGTGTGAGGGTCTGGGTTCAACACTGATGCTTTTCAAAGGTGAAGATTGGTTAGTTTCTTCCTTTAATTTATGGGTCAGAAAATTCTCTCAAGGGTTCATGATTCTAATCTTTGTTATAATGTTATATATTTGACGGTTCTTTAGATGAATGCTCTTTGTTTTTCTAAACATTTCAATATATACTTTCGAAATGTTATGAATGTTGGTGCATCCTTGTTATCCAGGAACTTGTTCAAAAATAAAGTAATGAACGGAACATAGAAGTTTGTCGTTAGGTATTTGACCAAATAGGATCGTCTAGTTCCTATACAAAGTTCCTATACAAAGATACGAAAGATATCCCTCCAAGCCATACATAGGACTTTCATCGAATACTGCTTTCCGTAGAATTTTGTATGTATTTTTGAGATTGAGTATGGAATTCTATTTACTCACTATACAGAAATGAAGCCCAAAAGATATGAAAAATTTCTGGATATTATCATAATATTTATGGCATAGAATGGTGGATTCCATTCAGTGATAAGAGAAGGATATGATCATCAAATTTTATCGCTAGAGAATCTGATACATATATTGTGGTTGCGTTGTGTGATAGCATAGTCATGTTTATGAGAAACGATACATTCTTCCTTGGCAACATTATTTTGTAGGGCAGTGAATAAGAGGCAATAGAAGATCGATATGTCTGAATATCTATGTATCACTTCACTTTAAACCAACATCCCGTCGCAGTTTCTTCCTTCGTGCTCATCTTATTTTTGTAATTAGGAATAAGATTACAACAACAAAAGAATAACTTTACTTCTAGTATAATGTTGTGCGAATGTCTGCATGATGAAATGCGTGTGCTTGTGTGCACACACTTGCGCATTCAACACTATCATGAGATTAAATACGGAGTACAGCTGAATTTTGGTCAGTGACGCGGCACGATAAATTTGGACTCAATTTCTTTGAGCCACAAATCAAAGAATCTACTTCGATGCTATCACACGTACTTAAAATTGGTCACTGTTAAAACCAATATCATTGTCAACTCACAAAGTTTTACAAGCTTGTAGCATTCACCTATTTTGATTTCCTATTCCCAAACAAATTCCTCGCTGGAAAATTATTGCTTTCTCATACCATACGTGTCTTCGACGCCACTTGTCACATTCTTTCTTCGCTCAGCAATCATCTCTGTATATGCCTGAGAAAAGAACACGAATAAAATTATATGCCTTACTAATGAACATACATTTCTCATTCTATTCTACATTTTGCAATAGACGGATGTTACTGCCTATGTGCATAGATGTGACTCATGGCATTGAGAGGGGTAGGCCGATATATTTTTGCTACGTAGAAATTTTGTCTAATTTCCAAAAACCTGATGAAAAAAGAAGTTTAAAGGGGCCATTACAAGCAAGCTCGCACCAAAATAATGGAATGTTCAAGTCTTGTGTACAAAAGTGGTGCGATCTCAACAGAACATGTTCAAAGAGAGAGGTAAACCAAAATCCGTTTACAACATCTATTCAAAACATATATTGACCTATAGAAAAAGGATTTTTCGAGGCAAGGGAGTTGAGAGACTCCAACAAGGGTAGTTCTATGATGGTAGTGAGACAAGTCAAGTGCAAATCATTATGTTTTTCTTGTGGGGCAAAACTTAATCTGCTTCAAAACAATCTACTTGCATTGAGTATTTCAGTAGACATAGATGTAACAAAACTGAACGAAATAGCAAAAAAGGATTCACACGGTCAACTTCATATTTATTGATAGTAACACTTTGTTGTTTGACGTTGTTGAGTAAACTATAGTTTAGAGATATTTGGATGTACTGCAAAGAAATAAAAATCACGAACATATAAGAGATGGACAAGGACGAGGATGATCGTACCTTTGGGTAAGAGTAAAGAAAGATGTACCACCACGAACAGATTAATGCAACAACTACTGAAGTAACTAAAATGGACTGTAGAATAAGCCAGCTAGAGGTAATTATGAACATTCCGGTGAGAGTAATCGTCCATGGCTGACACCTAAAAGTAATAAAAAGAATATGTTTACATTCATTAAAAGTACATTGGAATGCGACACAAAACCGAAATTGAAGAAATATCAATCTCCGTACTTAACACTACAAAAATCATAGCTATCGATTTGGTGACAAGAAGAGAGTTCAAGAAAAGATAAATATCACATCTAAAAGACTCCAGACTTGAGAAAGGTTTTTGAATTGTATGAGAAAATAAGTGAAACATTTTCAGAAACAAAGATTCATGGATTTCTTAAGACCGTGAAATTTAGAATTAGCTATGAATCCTTTGTTCGATACATCGCTACATAATTAAATCAAATATTTTGCAATCACATTAGACTATCTACATGTTTCGTTTATAAAATATTTGATGGCATCACACAACTCTTATGAATGGGACCTATTAAGGTTTACCACAAGAGATCTTCTAACCAACTAAGTTGTCATTCTCTAAATTTATCCAAAATCGGTGTTAAAAGATCATTTTACGTATTCAGTTGTAGTTCTTAGTCTGAAATAACCCTTAGATTCCTATGTGATCATTCAAAGTTCATCTCCCGTACGGATTCACCAACTAAAACTAAGTGATCAGTGAATATTTTACGCTGAAGGGCCTCTCGTAAGCTCATCCATGAAAGTAAAAAGGTAAAATTTTAATGCAACCTATAGAAATGGAAATTTCTCCACGAGCATAATAACTAGATCTCACATTCATGTGGCATCTTTTTAGCTCTTTCAGAGCTAATTGAATAATTCTTTTTTCCAAACATAATCTTGTCCAAATACTTCAGGAATTCCATTCATCTATTTGTTTTTCTCATATGCATCCTCTTCACAGCTTCTCTCACATCTAAAACCCAAATCCTTGCAGTCGTATAGGTTAGAATTTATATCTACAATAGAATTTAACAAATCCTTAAGATCCACCCATGAATTAAACAAAACTATTTGAGGTGTCTCCCCTTGTGCAAGGCTATCGTAAAATGTCTCGAAACTCGCATCTTAAATGCCATTTGTGAAGATTGGGCATTGATTTATTTAGACTTACACCTTGGCTTAGTGAGGTTTACGCCTCAAGCTAAATATGGTGTTCGCCCATTTGCATGGCATTTTCGAACATTTAATTATTCATCTTAGTATTTTAATTTATTTCTTTATAAGCTAAAATTTTTTATTGGTTCTTTTATTTTCTATTTCCATTAAAACACAAGTTAGGATTTTAAAGCCTGTTTGGTACAAATTAAAATCAGATTTAATCTAAGTTAAAATCAAACAATCAATATTAACCACATTTTTCATGATCCCACAATTTTTTAACCACACATTTCAAAAACTTCTATCACAATCTACTAAAAATCTAATTTTAATCCTCACCAAACACCCTCTTAATTTGTTGATTAGTTTATTATGGATGTTTTTAAAAAGGGTTTATTGTATATTATAAGCTTATTTTGTATTTTTATACACTTTTAATTCTTTTATTATTAACCTTGAGGCTTATACCTCAAAGCGCCTCGACGTAGAATGCCTTAGTATTTGATTAAGCCCTTATAAACACTAGATCCACTCGTTCCTTCTATTAATAATTTGTCGAAGTAATTCTTCTAACCTTCAATAAATTCTTGAGAGTTCCCAAAACTAAACTCCTTCCTTTTCATCTTTACTACGTTTGATTCAAATCTCTACTTTCCACACTCCTTTGTGAGACATCTTGGAAACAACTTTTTCCACGTCCTCGATCCCGTGGCAACCATATAACATCTCATATTAATTAGGATTTTGACTTCGACTCTCTATCACTTTCTTGTCTTCCCATTTTAGCTAACTCATATATATCAAAATCCTTTGCATTTACACACACACACACACACACACACACATATATATATATGTAAGTATCAACAACATTTTCTTTTAGCCTTAACTGAACCTTCGTGTTGTACCACCATGTTCCCTTATCAAGTGTACTTCTACCCTTAAACTTTGCTACATCTTTTTTATAAAGTTAGCAAACTTATTTCAATTATGCAAGTGGCTGTGATTTTTTCATAACAGGTACGAAGCAATCTAAGGTTCGCGTCTGTATTCTATTTTCCTTCCTTCAAAATTCTATTCTTTAGAACCACTTAGTTTCGCCCTTCACATTCCATCTAGTTCAATCAATTTCACACTAAGTTGCACTTCAACTACTGAACTATAAATTGTTTCAAAACTTTAAGAAGTGTTTTAGTAGCACAATTGTGTTGATCTTCCATCCAATTTTGAACAAATTTGCATAGGTCGAGTTATGACACATGAGAAAAACCCCAAGCAAATCTTTAAAATTAGAAAGGTGATTAACACGATAATATAATTAAGATACTTTTTAAAGTTTAGTGGTCATGGTGAAAACTTAGCCTAAAGTTAAGGGGTAATCAGTAGAACTAATCCTATTACTTTATCCATTTTGATGCCCAAAAGAGGCAAGGAAAGTAACTTTAAAAAGAGTAACGTTATCTATCATTACTGATGATGCATCACCACCGATGTGGCAATGGTGATTCATACCATTATGATGTTAAGAGGATAACCACGCGAATAAATATAAAATTGTGCCTTTTCAAACATATCCCATCCTTTGTCTTTGAAGATGACTTCATGACAAAAATTTGAGGATGATTCTTGATTCTTAAAGTATGAAAATATCACCTTATTCACGTCAAAACTACATTTTCCAATGATCAAACATAAATCAATTTGTCTCAAGCACACTATCCTAATGACTACTCAATTACAAAATCCATTTCCCAGTAGCCTGAAATTCATCAATATTACACCTGTTTCAGTGTAGAACATGCTTAAGGAATATTATAAAACCTCAAGATTATGCTTTGGAGTGATAATTTTCAATGAACGGAGATAATATTCAACATTAAAAAAAACCATTGAGTTGCATAAAAAAACTACCATACAAACTAAGCCATGTCTAGATGAACTTATCAATTGGGATAAACTTCCATTATAAAAAATAAAAACACTAAAATCCTATTTGGAAGCTGAGTAGGCCAAGAGATAAAAAGGGCAACATATTACCAGGAAGGCTTGGTGTCCCAAACCGAGTCATACTCCAGAGAGAGGTAATTAAGATAGCCATCCATGTCCTCCACGGCACCATTTTCATCGAAGAACGTTGATTCTTGAACTGGGTCGTTATCTCTAAGATTGCTTCCGAGAGCTGTTCCTGTTCTGCTGCTGAAGTTCTCGTAATTTGAAGGGATTTTTGGGCAGAATACGGGAGGAATGGAGAATTGGGTTAGTGAAATCGAATGAAGAGTAGGGTTTTGCCGAGTGAGAATGAGCGGAATGGGGAAGGGGGATAGAGTTTGAAGAAAAATCATCTCTTTTGCTTCCTGTGTCCGTTACGGTTGCGGCCACATTTATATGCGCTACAAGATCACGTGCCTCGTTAAAATTGGCGTATTTTCCCAAATGGTCCCTAATGTTTGCCTCTTATGTGAAATCAGGACTTATTGTTTTAATCTTGACTATAATGTCCCCATATGAAGGTTTCATTGCACTATTGGTGCTTTTTAGCCCCTGTTTGAGCTACATTATTTTTTTATTCTCATTCTTCTACTCATTTTCAAATACACATTTTTCAATAAAATAATATTTTTCATCACATCAATAACTTTTCTTTCTTTTTTAACCACACATTCTCCATCAATCTATTATTCAAAAATACATTCTTCCAAAATAATTTGACTCAAACACACCTTCAAATGCCGTCCACTTTCTCCATCGAGTGGGCCGTGCTTAAATTTTAATTCAATTTTTAGTTGAATTAAAGAGGGAGGGAGTAAATTTATAAATAATTTATGAAAAGAAATAACAGTGAATTTCATGAAATAAGCATGATGAGTATTGTAAATGAGTTAATTAAATGATTAATAATCAATATTTATCTTTGATTATGACTTTCTTCTCGTTAAAAATAAAATGTTATTAATTATTCACTCACTTTTACATAATATTACTCTTTCATCATATGTATAAATTATGTTCATCCACGAATGTTGTTAATGAGGATCAAATATTTAATTGTATTTTCATTTATTTTGCTTATTTAAAAAAGATAATAGACGAATTGAGTCTTTTAACTCTTTATCTTAAAGAAATTTTGGAGAGCACCCATAATCAGAAATAATTTATGTTAATTTGAGAATAAGAATGCAATGAAAAAAAAAAGAGACATAAACATGATAATGTATAAAAGTTATGAATATTTAGTGCAATTAAAATGTAATCTAGTTACTAAAAATAGTGTTGTGAATATATTTAGCCATTTAAAAATATCAAACTTTAATTTTAATTTATTTTTCAAAATTCATGTCATATATACGAGTATTTGTGCTCCTCTTATTTTAAACATCGATAACGTATAATATAAATTTATTGGTGAGTTTTAAACTTAATTCAAATATTGAAACTTACCATAAGTTTATCTATCAATGAACTTATATGGAACGTCACAAGTGCTTAATATAAAATAAATATCGGTGCTCATAAATCATTCATCTGTTTGTGTGTGTATGCGCACACGTGCGCTCACACGATCCTAATTGATTTTTATAGAAGGGTAATTGAGATTTATTTCTCTTCACGTATTCCTATCCTAATAAACCTTAGGATTCTTCGTACCGTACTCGCCGATTATAGATAGAAATCGTTCAATTAATCCCTTGTTTGTCTCCCATTTTTTAAACTCTTTTTTTATATACTCATTTTCAATCATACATTCACATAATAAACTATTCTACACGTAATTCAAAAAAAAATTACTTTTTTACCACATTCTTCAAAAATTTATTAATCAAAACAATATTTTTCAAAAAAAAAAAAAAGGACCACCAAATATGGGCTAAATAATCACCAATCACAACCTATTGATTATTCTTGTCGTACTAATATTGTTCATGTCCAATAAGGGGCGGACCCAAGGGGGTCACGTGACCCCAACTTTTTAGATTTTTTTTTTTTTAATAAAGTCATGTTTGATATCGTTGAAATCTAAAATTTAATCTAAATTAAAGTTAACAATTAATTTTAATAACATATTTCATGGAATCCATAACTGTTTAATTCTTATCAAAATTTACTAAAAAATTGATTTTAATATCCACCAAATATGGGCAAAATCACAATAAATTTGAATTTTTCTCCTCTTTCTCTCTTTTTACTTTTTTTTCCTCACGCCTTTTAACAAAATCTCAACATTTCTAATTTTTAAAAATTTGTATATAATTTCTCTACAAATTATCACATTTACTACAAATATTCACTTTCCAATCAAAATTTCTAGTAATTAGAACCTAAATTTGTATTTTCTCCTATCAAACTGTGTGTATAGAATATATTTGAACTCATTATATTCAATTTGACTTATATTTACCGAATTATGTTTATTAGATTGATTATTAGTATCAAATATTAGTTATATGTTTTTCATTTCGATTACTTCAATTGATTGTTTGTATCAAATAAATTATAAGATTTTTAAATATAAATTTGTATTTTTTTGTGATGAACAAAACATTAATAAAATGACTATTCGAAATCAAATTGATGAAAATGATTAACAAAATATTAATGAAAAAAATATATTTTTTTAAAATGTAAATTTGCATTATTTAAAGTCGAGTATAATTCATTCAAAAATCAAGAACAAAGTATTCAATTTGTACAGGATTTAACTGTGCCCCCTAACCTAAAATGGGTGTGTCCGCCTCCGTGTCCAATAAATATTTATGGCAGGTACAGTTTGGAACTTTATTCTATATGTCAATATCTTTTATAATATGTGGACATTGCCATCGAATTTGAATATATTTCTTCGTTCCGATTATGCATATGTATTCTTAATGGTAGAATTTTATTCACTTACGTTATTCATTTCATCTTTGATTGTGACTTTACGTGACTCTATTTATCTTACACATCGTAATCAATGTACATAACTTGTACAAAACAATGTCAATGTGAACTGCCTAAAAAATATGAAAGAATGTGCCCATACAAGTGTATTAGTCGACTATGATTATATTTTGACTACAGTAACTAGAATTATGTGTTTACTTTACTTATGTAACTATGTATACATGACATGTCATAACTATGGCTTGATAACATATTTAAAATGTTTCACCTCTATAAATCACACATGACTTGTGTTCGATCGTGACTCAAATTTTATATGTTTTGAAAGTTTGATTCATGAAGGAGCTTAGATAATTTTGGTTTGAAGTCCGAATTAATAAGTGATCAAATTTTATCATGAATTGAAAATGTAATTGGGGAAATGATTTTAGAATAGATGAAAAAATGTTTTTAAAGCATTGGTTTCGAAACGAGCCATCTAGGCAGGTTGGGCACCTCGACGACAGCCCCAAGGTGCCTTGGTGCCAGCCATCGTTTGTTCGGGAAGAATTAAATTTTTATCGCGATCTTGTATTCTATTTCATCCAAAATTTCAAAACTGAACTCCTATAAATACTCCACAATGTGTAGACTCTTAATTGACTCACGTATTCTACTACATCCAAAATTTCAAAATTGGAGATTATGTTATCTTGTTTGTTTCATAACTTATGTAGTGCGACCTTAGTAAACTATTTTGTTTAAAAATTGTTTTCTTACTAATATCAATCGAAATTATCTGACTTATGTCACCTTAGTTTCTTCAAAAGTATACCGTCCAATTTCTCTCTCCAAAAAATTTAATAAAATTAAAGATATTAAAATTTTCAAATATCATATTTTAAAAGGATATAATCCATTATAATTTGGCACAACTAACGAGATTTTGATAAAATAAAAATAAATGCTAAAAATTATTTAAAATATTTTTCAATTAAAAATACATGAGTTCTACATAGAATAGATTTATACCTTTTTTTATTTTTATTTTTTTTTATCATAGAAACTTAAATACATGGTTCCTAAAATTTTCTCTATTTCCAAATTTACTTTGTTTCAAACAGTCCAAAAATAATTGGGTAAAGCCTGAGCCCAAGTTCATGGACCTCTCTTGGCCTATGGTTTAACCTGGCCATGCTTTAAATTTTAACCGTGTCAATCTAATCTACTTTACACCCCTATTCTAACTACCATGTACAAGCCCTTTTTGTCATCCATTAAAATTTTAAATTGCTTGCTATAGCACCACTCTCTCACCACACATTCACACAGTAAAATTTATATACACAAATTAATAAAATTTCATTACTTTTTAACCACACATTCTTCATCAATCTACTATTCTATAATACATTACAAGAAATTAATGGCTCTCAAACAGGGCCACAATCTTCAAAGTATTGATGCTACAAAAATTTTTAATTTCGTTTTATTTTTTGATATGGGACAAATAATGCAGAGGCTAAGGTAGGTTGACAAATATGAAGCCAATCGAGTAGCAAAGCACCTTTTTATCTTGACCATAAGTTTCCTTTTCAAAGGAATCTATGCTTATCCCAGTTGCAAAGAAAAGTGTGCCAAGTATTGCAAAAAATGAACAAATTCAATACAAAAGGGTGATTTACAGGCAGGGAAAAAGGGTGATTCTCAATACAAAAGTTGGATGCTTATAGAGGTAAAAAATGAACAAATTCAAGAACCCACACCTTTCACCCCTTCTAAAGTTAACAAAACCGTTGGACCATCAACAAGATTCACCAAAATCCTTCCAAATAGAGAGCAGACAGAGAAACACGATAAGGCATTTGAACCAGAAAAATAAATTCAAGGAAACAAATTCATGGCTTATGATATTAACTACGAACGTAAGTTAGCCTCGGTTTTGGTAAGGCTTCCAATCTAATTTTCAAGAGGAAGCAACAATCAGAAGACGTATTACCATCTGTGCTACCATAAGAGCATGAACAAACAAAAGATGTTAATGGAATTAGTTCGAATGAGGGACAACGACACAGCTTTCGGCTAAACTATTCTTCTATGTAGTCTACGTAGAAGAATCATCCGAATGGTTTTTCAAGTGGCGCAAATCACCCATTAAGTTGGGAAGAAATGCTCCGTTTGGCAAAAATTATAAATCGTTTATAAATGATCCAACTTTATTTCAACCACATGTTCCAAGGGACGTACATTCCAATACACTAATAAGTACTATTCACTTATTCTTACCAAACGGAGGCTTAATAAACACACAAATACATTATTTAAAACTATAGTTCTGAGACCAGCTAGAGTGGGGAAAATGATGCACACTGGCTATTTTACAGAATATATTAAAGTTAAGAACATCCATCCCACCATATTGATAAACAAGATGCAATCGTAGCCTTAGAAGATATGAAAAAGACTACAAACGTGAGAATATAAACTGTTTACAAGAGAAAAGAAAAAATTCTTAAACAACCCAAATTACAAAAAAGCCAATAAAGACGTGGACTTGAGCAGGAGAAACTTCAATGTTATAAAACTACAAGACATCAAAATGATAGCAAAATTTCTGGGCTACATAAGAGTTTTCAATAACAGATAATTTTCGCTGCTTTCAACTGGAATATGTCTCTTATTCTTCCTAAGAGATAGTTACCGAAGTAGAAAAATATTTTCATCAGGAAAGTTCTATTTAAGTTTTCCTCCAGTTTCTACATTCTTACCATTTTGGTAAAAGTACAACTTCAATGTGCATTAAAACAGGAAGTCCATAGAAAAAAAAAATAAAAAAAAATAATAATAATAATAATAAAATCACAAATCAACTTACGGCCTAACTAATTTGTTAAAAAAATTCAGAATAACGGCCTTTTCTCTG